>OZ012741.1:144331410-144355851 GCA_963859935.3 Lathyrus sativus | reverse complement strand
GGGGAATTTCAAGTCTGCTGAAGACTTCAGTCTGTAATATCGAGTGCTGCACACTTCAGTATATGACTCAGCTGGGGAGACGACGACCCTTCAGGATACATCTGCTTAGGGAGAGACTCTTCTCTGCTCGGGGAAACACACGACGTACTGCCTAGAATATGCTATACCTGCAACAACACAAATAAACAGACAAGATACCCTTCTCAAAGGGACCTGTCAAGGTTACCATCTTGTGACAGTGTTCAAGTAATTCATTGTTTCAACAATCAGCGGCCTAGGCCAGTAAGTTTATGTATGCGCATTTTATCAAAAACATCGGTGTTCTTTTTCGCAAACAAAATAGGTAAATGCTAAACAAACAAACAGAATTGTTGAATATTATACACTTTATTCATAACAAACCCTTGAATGGGCAAAATGTTTTACAACAGATGCAAGCTCCTGAAATGAGGAAGCTGCGCAAATATAAAATTATAAATATACATCAGTATATACACAAATGTCGGCAATGAGACGTAGACGAACACCATGAGTTGATCCCTCTATGACCCACTCGACTTCGATACTTCTCCGACGCTTCAGCTTCAGAAGAGATTGATTCAGATAAACAGCCATCAGGTCTTCCAAACCACCGAACAAATACAGTCCACACGCGGAACACAGTCATTTGCTTTTTCAAATCTCTAACTTTTGCCTGAATCGCCCCTCCAGGGTTTTCGATTCACCGGGATACTCTTTTTTTTGCCAAAGTCGCCCTTCCAGGTTTTCGACCTTGCGGGTGTACGTTCTTTTCTTTTATATCCTAATTTTTGCCCAAACCTTTTTCCTTTTTTATGGTTTGCCGGGATGCCCCATTTTTGCCTGGATACTCTTTTTCTTTCCAGCGGGTCATTTTTTAAGCAAAGTATTTTTTAACTGCGTCCGCGTTCACCGGGGATGCAAAATCTTCGCCATCCATCGTGGACAACAACAAGGCTCCTCCCGAGAAGACCTTGCTGACGACGTACGGACCTTCGTAATTAGGAGTCCACTTGCCTCGATGATCAGAATGCGGAGGAAGAATCTTCTTCAAGACGAGGTCACCCGTCTGAAAGCTTCTAGGACGTACCTTCTTATCATAGGCTTTCTTCATTCGGCTTTGGTACAGACGACCATATGCAATCGATGCTAACCTCTTCTCGTCCATCAGGCTGAGTTAGTTTAGTCGGTTCTTAATCCATTCTGCCTCATCGAGTTTCACGTCGACCAAAACTCGTAAAGAAGGGATCTCAACTTCTAACGGTAGGACAGCTTCCATACCGTACACTAGTGAGAACGGAGTTGCCCCGGTTGATGTACGTACCGTTGTACGATAACCGTGCAGTGCAAATGGCAGCATCTCGTGCCAATCCTTATAAGTCACAACCATCTTCTGTACAATCTTCTTGATGTTTTTATTGGCCGCTTCAACCGCACCATTCATCTTCGGCCGGTAAGGAGATGAGTTGTGGTGTTCAATCTTGAAACTCTGACACAGCTCCCTCATCATCTTGTTATTCAGATTCGAACCATTATCAGTAATGATCCGCTCGGGAATTCCGTATCGACAGATGTTGATGTCCCTCTTTATGAATTTAGCCACCACCTGCTTGGTCACATTAGCATATGAGGCTGCCTCCACCCACTTGGTGAAGTAGTCGATAGCTACTAGAATGAAGCGATGATCGTTAGATGCAGTGGGCTCGATCTTGCCTATCATGTCGATGCCCCACATGGAGAACGGCCACGGGGAGGACATGACATTCAACGGGCACGGCGGCACGTGAATCTTGTCAGCATAAATCTGGAATTTATGACATCTCTTCGCAAATTTAAAACAATCCGATTCCATCGTCAGCCAGTAATATCCTGCTCTCAGGATCTTTCTTGTCATAGCATGCCCGCCGGCGTGCGTACCGAATGTGACTTCATGGACTTCTTCCATGAGCATACTCGCTTCTTTCTCATCTACACATCTGAGTAGCACGAGATCGTGGTTTCTTTTATACAAAACTCCATCAGGATTGAGATAAAAATTTCCAGACAGCCTCCTCAGAGTCTTCTTATCTTGGGTTGACGCTCCCGCAGGATATTCCTTAGTCATAAGGAAGGTCTGGATGTCATGGAACCATGGCTTGCCATCGGAGGCTTCCTCGATCGCAAAGACGAATGCAGGTCTATCAAGACGAGAAAGGACAATTCTTGGAGCTTCATTCCAAAAATTGACTTTATACATCGAAGCCAACATGGCTAAGGCATCAACCATCTGGTTTTCTGCTCTGGGCACATGATGGAGTTCCACTCGATCAAAGAACGGAAGCAGCCTTCTGGCATAGTTCATGTACGACACCAAATTCGATTGACGAGTCTCCCACCCCCCTTTAATCTGGTTGATCACAAGTGTCGAGTCACCATACACGTCTAGGTTCTTGATTCTCAAATCAATTGCTTCTTCTAGACCCATAATGCATGCTTCGTACTCTGCTTCGTTATTGGTGACCGAAAACGTCAGTCTAGCAGTGAACGGGATGTGGGATCCGTGGGGAGTCGTGATGATTGCCCCAATGCCACTTCCATAAGAGTTAACCGCCCCGTCAAATATCAATTTCCATTGGGATTTCCTATCTGGACCCTCGTCAGGCAACGGTTCATCACAATCTTTCACCTTGAGAAACATGATGTCCTCGTCAGGGAATTCAAATTTCATCGGCTGGTAATCTTTGATCGGCTGTTCGGCGAGGTATTCAGACAGTACGCTTCCCTTGATGGCCTTCTGGGAAACGTACTGAATGTCATACTCTGTCAACACCATTTGCCATCTGGAAATCCTGCCCGAAAGCGCTTGCTTCTCAAAGACGTACTTGATCGGATCCATCTTCGAAATTAGCATGGTTGTGTGATTGAGCATGTACTGTCGTAAACGTTTGGCAGCCCAGGCTAATGCATAACACGTCTTCTCCAGCATCGAGTAACGAGATTCACATTCTGTGAACTTTTTACTCAAATAGTAAATGGCATGCTCCTTTCTGCCCGTCTCGTCGTGCTGACCAAGAACACACCCCATACTATTCTCAAGAACTGTCAAGTACATGATTAAGGGTCTTCCGGCTACTGGGGGTATCAAGATCAGAGGTTCCTGTAGATACTGTTTTATCTTATCAAATGCCTTCTGGCAATCCTCATTCCAGATAATCGCCTGATTTTTCTTTAGTAGTTTGAACATCGGTTCACACGTGGCCGTGAGCTGAGAGATAAACCTTGCAATGTAGTTTATTCTGCCTAAGAAACCACGAACTTCTTTTTCTGTTTTTGGCGCTGGCATTTCTTGTATCGCTTTTATCTTCGCAGGATCAACCTTAATGCCTCTTTCGCTCACGATGAACCCCAGTAGTTTACCCGATCTCACCCCAAAGGTGCACTTGTTAGGGTTCAGTCTCAACCTGAACTTCCTAAGCCTCTAAAAAAGCTTCAGCAAATTGACCAGATGTCCCTCCTCCGTTTGGGACTTCGCAATCATGTCATCAACATAGAATTCAATCTCATGATGAATCATGTCATGAAACAAAGTGACCATTGCTCGTTGGTAAGTGGCCCCTGCGTTCTTCAGACCGAAAGGCATTACCTTGTAGCAAAACGTTCCCCAAGGTGTAATAAACGTAGTTTTCTCCATGTCCTCCAGCGCCATCTTGATCTGATTGTAACCGGAGAAGCCATCCATGAACGAAAATACGGAGAACTGAGCTGTATTGTCGACCAACACATCAATATGAGGGAGCGGGAAATCATCTTTAGGGCTCGCCCTATTCAAATCCCGATAATCAACGCACATTCGCACCTTACCGTCCTTCTTCGGTACAGGCACTATGTTGGCGACCCACAGAGGGTAAGTAGTGACCGCTAAGAAGCCAGCATCAAGCTGCTTCTGCACTTCTTCTTTGATCTTAACGGCCATATTTGGTCGCGTTCGCCTAAGCTTCTGCTTAACGGGAGGACAATCTTCTCTCAGCGGCAAGTGATGGACCACGATGTCAGTATCAAGCCCGGGCATATCTTCGTATGACCAAGCAAAGACGTCGCTATACTCTTTCAGCATCTCGACCAATCTCTGCTTGACATCACTCTGCAACGCGGCCCCTATCCTGACGTTCCTGACGAATTCCTCAGAACCCAGATTCACAATCTCAATCTCTTCCTCGTGAGGCAGAATAACTTTCTCTTCTTGTTTCAACAAGCGGGCCAACTCTTCGGGAAGATCTTCGTCTTCATCAATCTCTTCTTCGGCTTGATAGATCGGGCAATCGAAGTCGAAGTGAGTCGTAGAAGGTCTAGAGTCGATGTCATTTGCTATGTGGATCCTGCAATAACAAGGGTTAAGCTTAAAATAAGGATATGCAGGTTAGCACAAACCCTATTGCCATTTTATTGTTTTTCAAAACAAATATAAAACAGGAATAACAGGGATCACAACATTTGAATACGAAGAAAAAGGCCTTTTGATTTATTGGTAAAATGCATGTACATAATCAGACAAGGCCCTGACAATAAAACCATTATACCCCGGGTAGGACATAGGGTTGTACAATAATTGGAGAAAGTAAATCATTACTCTTTGCCTGTCACTTGGATGATATCCCTGATGGACCAGTTGGTGAGGCTCTGGCCTGGTTTTCTTGGCTGGATCCAAGAGTCTAGGTCACAATCACTGTCCTCGCCGTCTTCAGACACTACGTTGATACTTTCAAATATCACCCCGCCACTGGTAAACTGGATCGGCCTTTTACCTCGCGACGCACTGCAAGAAGAGGAGGTTTCAGTCGCCGGAGAGTATCCTAACCCGAACTTGTCCTGTTTGTTAGGTATTTCTAGAACCTGCCCCCAGCCTGGGGTAGATCCGACTTGAACAACGGCCCGGGCTTCCCTGAAGGAAGATAGAGTCATCTCTGGTTTCTCAGTGATTACAGGAGCCACGTTCTTGACTTTAACAGCTTCGAACGCCTGACATAGGGTTTCGTGGATTTCCCCATCCATCTCAACGTATTTGAAGGACGACAAATGGCTCACCATTATGTCTTCCTCGCCACATACAGTCACGATGCTACCTCCGACAGCATACTTGAGCTTCTGGTGCAACGTGGAGGTCACGGCGCCAGCAGAGTGGATCCATGGCCGGCCTAGGAGACAGCTGTAGGCTGGCATGATGTCCATAATGTAAAAGACTGCGTCGAAAGTTTCCGGCCCGACTTGGATTGGTAGCGTCACCTCCCTAAAAACATGACGTTTGGTTCCATCGAACGCTTTCACAACCAGATCACTGGGTGTGCAAATTACTCCTCGCGTATCTAACTTTATCAATGCTTTCTTCGGAAGAACATTGAGTGATGACCCTGTGTCCACCAACACGTGAGACATAATCGTTCCCCTACACTCTATCGAGATGTGCAGGGCGCTGTTGTGGTTTCTTCCCTTCGGCGTCAGCTCCAGGTCAGTGAACCCTAACCCGTTTCCAGCATTCACATGGGCTACGACCCCTTCCAACTGGTTGACCGATATTTCCTGTGGTACATATGTGGCATTCAAAACCTTTAACAGCGCGTTGCGATGCGACTCCGAACACATCAACAGATTCAGGATGGAAATTTCCGAGGGTGTTTGATGGAGATGATCCACGATCTTGTAATCACTCTTCTTGATCAACCTCATGAACTCTTCAGCGTCCTTAACAAGTAAGTCCTTCTCTACCCCCCGAGGGGTTTCCTCATAAACTTTACTCTTTCCCTTATCGGTTATTTCAGCTTTATCTGCTTTGTCCGCCACAACCTCAGGTGGAGCAAACACTCTTCCGCTGCGAGTGATTCCGCCAATTCCCACTAGGTTATCCACAGATTTCCCCGAGGGTTCCAATTCTAACTTCTGCACGTTGCAGTAGACGTCCGCCCCATAATGCCATGGGACAGCATTGGTGCTTTCAAAAGGTATCGGCCCAGCTTTCGTGATGGTGATCATGGGCGGTCTAGGTGCAGAAATAGTGATCGTCCGGCGAGGGATGGTGATGGTGGCAACCTCATCATCTTGCTTCAGCATTACCTCTCCAGATCCATATTCGGCCCTTCGGCTAAACTGCAAGATTCCTTTGGTCATCAGACTCTGAATCCCTTCTATTAGCTGTTCACATCCATCAGGATGAGTCGCACAACCAATACACAGTTCTCCACAGCCTGGAAAGAAGCCTCTCTTCATCAGCTTGGCTTTAACAAAGCTGACGGTGTCTTCAAATCTCTGACGTCAGTCAACAAATCTAAGCTCTCGTCTTCGATAATGGCGTTCACCCCACCTCCCCTATGATTCGGCATAGGGTTCTTCGTGATATTTGGCACATTATCTGAGAAATTGATGATCTTAGCATCCACCATATCCTGCACCTTGTGCTTGAAGGCTTTGCAGTTTTATATCGTATGGACGGGTGCCCCCGAGTGAAACTCACATGTTGCATTCACGTCATAACCTGGCGGAGGCGCCCCTGTCAAAGGAGCCAGGGTTCTCTTCTGGATTAGCTGCAACTGAAGCAGAGTTTGTAACAGCTGAGCATACGACATGGGCGGTGTCTCAAGGTGACGACTGGATAGAGGTGCCCTGTTCTGATACTTTCTGTACCCTTGCTGATTCGGCTGCTCCTGCTGTGGCTGGGGTTGTTGGACAGCGGGGATGGTTATGCTGGCCACCTGCTAGTGAGGGCCTTTACCTTTCCTTCGAGCGTTGGACACGGCGCTCGTCTCTCCTTCCCGCCTTTTGCCACCATATGGTTTCTTTCCTCCTCCGTTTGAGGCTAGATCACCTTGAATTTTCCCCAGTTTGATCCCATTTTCAACGTGCTCGCCGGTGATGATAAGATCTGAGAAGCTTCCAGACATACCGCTGACCAATTTCTCGTAATAAACCCCTGGAAGGGTGGCTACAAACATTTCGACAAGCCCCCGTTCAACCATCGGCGGCTGAACTCTAGCTGCCAATTCACGCCACCGCTGGGCGTATTCCTTGAACCCTTCGTTGTTCCTCTGTGACAAATTTTGTAGTTGAACTCGGTTCGGAGCCAAGTCACTGTTATATTGGTAATGGTGCATGAATGCCTCAGCAAGTTCCTTCCACGTGCGCACACTGGTAGGCTCCAAACTCATGTACCATTCCAAGGATGGCCCGGACAAGCTATCCTGAAAGAAGTGCATCAGCAACTTCTCGTCTTCAGAGTGAGCAGACATCTTTCGGTAGTATGACCTTAAGTGGACGCGAGGGCAGGTGGTGCCCTTGTACTTTTCGAAGTCGGGTACCTTGAATTTGGGAGGCACCTTGAAATCAGCAATCAATCCCAATTTCGACATGTCGACGCCCATAGTGTTCAGGTTCTCAAAATTCCTCATCTTGTCCTCGAGTGCCTTAAACCTCAGACGCGCTTCAGCAGTCAGCTCTCCTTCAGCACCCTTCTGGGAGAACAAATCTTCTTGACGGTCTTCTAACCATGGTTGAGGCCCATACAGATTTCCAACACCTGCGTTGCCGTTGCCCAGTCCAACATTGACATTAGCTTCAAAATTCCCATTACCGACGCCTGTCGTATTACCGTTGAGCCCCATGTTAGCGATCACGTTGCCGTTGCCACTGCCATTCCCCCCGGTCGCGGGGATGCCATTCTGAGGAGTTTCAACAGGTGGAGGGGTTGGAACACTCCCACCGTGGAGTACACCATTGATGTTAACCCTTGAGATCAGAGGCTGGACTAATATTCTGAGCTGGTCTTGGCCGTTGGCAACCACTTGCATGAGCTCCATGAAGCGGTCCATCCTCTCTCGGAGTTCTTGAACGTCAGTCTGCACTTGCTCCATTGCTCTAGCTTGGTTTGCTCTGGTCGGATAACGGTGGATTGGTCTTTGCTCAATCCTGGAACAACCTGAAACAACCTGTATGCATAAAAGGGTTAGAAAAAACGACAAAGTGCTCGTTATGCAGATGCTTCATGCGAATGCAAACGTGTGTCTGTGCGTTAGGGAGATTTCCCCCCCCCCCCCCCGATCCTAGTGCCTGAGTGCCAGTGCTGATAATAAAAAGTTCGAGTCCAGTCATGGAAATAACATCTCATATATAAAGAAAGCCCATCACGGCGGTACACAACGTCATTGAGTACAAGCAGAATCAATAGCATGACCTCGGCCAACAAGCCTGGTGATGGTCAGCATACAACAATGATCAAAACAAAAGGATTACAGATATAGTCGAGCACAGCCACGGGCGCGAAATTCTTCTAACAGATCCCTCGTTGCTGGATGATCAGGCCGAGTGAGCAACCCTTCGACGAGTAACTCCCTCCGCATAATAGTGTATTGAAGACCTTCAACTGAGTCTTCCCACGCTCCTTCGCCGAAACAATCTTCTAACTTCCGCTTCTTGGATTCAAACGTCAGTTTGCGCTCCTTCAGGTTGGCAATAGCCTTGTTTAGCAGGCCTTCAGCGACATATCTGCGAGCGGTTTCTTCATCAAACCCCTTCTCACTAGCCTTCACATGGGCTTTCAACTTGGAGATCTGCTGTCTCAGCTTATCCTCCCATCCCTTGCCGTTGGCTAGGGTGGCCTTCCAATGCTGATTAAACTTGGATATTCTCCGGTACGCTTCATCCAAGTGCTGCTTCTTAGTGGCCAGTACATCATTGACAGCTTTGAAGTCCCGACCCAAACGCTCACGCTCAGCCATCTGCTTAGTCAAATCCGTCCCTAACTGGTTCACCAGCTCTGTTTGCCTTTTGAAGGAATGAACGGCTTCGCTTCTCTCGCTTCTGAGTTGAGCCAATTCTTTCTCCAGTTCTTCATTTGCCTTCTTCAGCTCATCTCTTTCAGCTAGCACCTGATTATGCTGCTGAATGGGCACGGTGGTAGGCTCTTCAATCACTGGAGGGCTTTCTGGCTGGGCAGGTGGAAACGGCATCCCTATAATGTCTGCTCTGGCTATGATCCAGGTCACATACGGAGCGTAGGCTTGGCTATTACTTTTTCCCAACAACGGCTTTCCCCGCTTACAGATACCATTCCAAGCGTGCTGAAGCTTAGATAGCACATCCCCCTCTAGAAGTCCAGTGAGGTACAGAGATTCCTGCACCTCTTCATCCTTCGGCGGAGCTCTCAGAGCATAAGCAAACTGTCAGACCAGCAGAGACAGATTATAGTTGATACAGCCCTTCCTGCCTATCAAAGGCACATTCGGAAATCCGCTGCAGCTGAAGATAATCTTAGTACCCAACCTATCTCTATCAAACCAGGAAATATCCTCCGCTGATAGACTCATCAAGCGCTCAGACCACTCAACTGTGGCCGCAGAAGAAGCAAAGGGACCCTTCTTGGGTAGGTGACTATCAAGCCATCTATAGAGTAGGGGCACACAGCATGAGACGTTCTTACCCCTTCTGTTCTCGTTTTTGTAGTGGACGGAATGGTAGACATCTCCTATCAAGGTAGGGACTGGATTCCCTGATGCAAAGATGTGAAAGGCGTCGAAGTCTACAAAGTCGGGCATATTGGGGAACAGAATGATGCCATATATGCACAGAGCAAGGATGGCGTTGAACATGATCCAACATCCGTCTTTGGCGCACTGCTGAGCTTTTCCCACTAAGAACTGCAAGGAGAAACTGGGAACCCTGTTCCAACTAGACAAGACCAACTCAGAGGCATCCAGGTGAAGTGAAGGAGCTAGACTAGCCAGATTAGGCGCAGCATCCATATGAACAAAGGGCATCTGACTCTTGATAGGCACACCTAACAAATCAGCATACTCCTCTAGTGTAGGTGCGAGAATAAAGTCCGGGAAAGTAAAGCATCTCAAAGGAGGATCATAGAACTGCAGCAGGGCGTGCAACCCATTCAACTCAAACACAGAGGGTTTACGAACCAGGCTGAGCAGTTTCCCATAAGACTTTCTAAATTCACCTCTCACAGAATCATCTGCCAAAGCAATCAAACCAGTCGGCTGAACAACATCAGAAGAGGGGAGCTTGTAAGCCACGGTCTTCCTCATAGAACCCATAACAGCACAAGAGAAGGCAAGAAAACCTGGACCGGGGGAAACAGTACCTGCAACACAAACACACATTAATGAAATGCAAATGAGTATGCAAAGCAATGTAAAATGCAATCATGCAGCAGGAGATCAAGACAACTGTGTTGTTGAGAAGATGAAGGTTCTGTATCAACAAAACCACAATACTGCTCTATCAAGAACAACCCTATCTCTGATGAGAAGAAAACCCTGGTATCGGACCATAAACATGTTCTGTCAAGAACACACATATGTCTGATGATGAGGAGAAACCCCTGATGTCAGACTATAACTCTGCTCTGTCAAGAACACACATACATCTGATAATAAGGACCTCTGATACATGACCATAACTCTACTCTATCAAGAACAAATATACCTCTGATGATGAGGACCTCTGATGCAGGATCATAACTCTGCTCTATCAAGAACAAATACGCCTCTGATGATGAGATCCTCTGATACCAACAAAACTGATTCACTATCAAGAAAACCAGGTAGTCTGAAGGTTAAGGTTTCCTGCAACAAACCCAACCCTGCTCATAGGTATGGACCTAAACTGACACAAGTTCGGCATCCTATGCGGTCATCAGCATCACAGACATTCAAGAGGGGTGATACGATACCCAGAAGGTGTGGCATCACCGTCTCCTGAAGCGGCCTCACTTGGCTGAATCCCAAATGATCGGTCCCCAGAGTCGACAATCCTCCAAACCAACAACCCCTCAGGCCCAAAGGGCCGGAAAAGAAGTCAACCGGGAGAACCTCGTCTGAGCGTGGATTTCATGAGACACTAGTGCCTGCAAAGCAAGCACGCGCCCACTAATTTCCACAACTAATGCTAGGTACACTCAAGCCTGGGTCTGACTTCTCACTCATCAGAATGCCCCTCCCACAACAGCACAATTAATCATATCATACTGAAAATAAAGTGCGGGAAATAAAATGCGATAAGTAAACACAACCTAACAAGTAAACATACAAGCGCTAGGATTGACTCTCGCAGGGGACGTTGGATCCCCAAACTGACTCGCGTAAGGGACGTTGGATCCCAGGAGACTATCAAATCCCCAGCAGAGTCTCCAGCTGTCGCTACCGCGAAAATAAGGTGCCGGAAAAACAGAAGAGTCGCCACCTTTCGTTATTTATCCCTCAGAACGGGAAAGGAAACGATCGGAAAAACCTGACGAAAAGGTATAAGACAAGGTCATCGCAACCGTTGTCTGGGTTCGGGAGTCGGTTACGCAAGGGGAAGGTATTAACACCCTTCACGTCCATCGTACTCGATGGGATCCACGCTTGTTGTGTTTATCTGACGGGTTTATTTACCATCTACCTATCAAGGCTGGTTTGAAAAGAAAAGAAAATGACTCGGCAAAGCGTCGCACTTTATGCCTACGTATTCTCATCAGAGAATGAGAAATCAGAGTCAACGTAGTTCGACTAACTACGGGTTACGGGGTAGGTGGCTCACCAATACATCAGTACTGTGCCTACGTACTCTCAACAGGTATGAGAGATTAGAGCTTACGTAGTTCAGGATAATACGGATTACGGCAATTCAGATTCATCTGTTTTATCGAGTAGGGTTAACAAACAGTTCCAGCAGTTTGGTGTACGCAGCTCGACCCTTGGAGACTCATACGTTACCGTTTGCGGTAGGACTGGGAGTTAACGACACTCTTTTCTTCATAAAAGCTTCCTTTGAATTATGGGCCCACGGGGCAAAAAGGTTTGAAGTTTGTTTTCTGTCTTTTACGGAAGAACTGTTTTCTATGGATGTTTGCAACCAATATCGCACTAGAGACTATGACCTGAGAGTGAATGCGTCGTATGTCACCCAAAGGGTGCCATACTAAACATCCAGACTGTTGAAAAGAAACTCTCCAACAATCCTTTCTCAGATAGCTTAAGGCTCGTAACGTACGACGTCATTTAACCTTTATTACTGTATTTTAATTTGTTTTGAGATGAGAAGAGAGAACGAACAGGTTCAACTAAGGGGAGACTATCAAGTCCTAATGTTGTCATGCCAAGGATTCATCCTATGGTTGAGGTTTGAAACAGGGAACTCCTAGAAGTTATCATGCATAGGTTTCAACCTAAAGTTATAATCATCACTTCCTTATAAAAGGAAGTGAGATTCCTAGGGGATCATGGCAATGGTAAACAGAAACAGATAAAGCATCAGCTTAAACAGTAAACAGTAAACGACTGTAAAATGCATGCAATGCAAGTGAAGGAGGAAATGTGTGTGGGGCATCAGCCTCCACAAGCTCATCTCAACCTCAAGCCGGATATGAATAACTGCAATCATACAGAAGAAATAAAATGCCATCAAGCAAATCACAAACCACATAGGCAAGGGAGCTAGGCTCTACCGAATACCCGCAAGCAAAGCCATACAGTAAAAGTACAAGCAGAGGGAGCAACTCAACCTCTAGTGCAATCATGCTCCTAGCTTAAAACAATTTAAACATGGACTTATTCTAATGCATCCAGCAAATCACACAAGTCACATCAATACATTTGCACAGAAATAAAACAGACAGTCAAGAAAGCAGATCAACAACTTCTACAACTCCACAACAAAGCAATCTTCTAACATCAGTTCAGTCCTCAGTCTGTAACTACTCTTCAGAGCTTTCATTTTCAATAGCAAGTATCAACTTGTTTCTTCAAGCTTTCAATACATCAAACACAAGTATCAACTTGTTCTCTCTCCTTCAAGCCTCAGCTCCAAAGTAGACTCCACCTTCAGGCTTCAATCCCAACTGCAAGTATCAACTTGTTCTTGCAGGAACTCAATGCACTAAACACACAAGTATCAACTTGTTCTCCAACTTCAAGCTTCAGCTTCTTCATCTGATCCCAACTGGATTCCCTTCACAAGTGTCAACTTGTTCTTCTTGGTCTTCAAGCTTCAGCTCTCAATTTGATCTCAGCAGGATTTCCTTCACAGGTGTCAACTTGTTCTTCTTGGCCTTCAAGCTTCAGCTCCAATGGCAGTCTTCAAATACAAAGAAGTAGCAACCTCTAGCATCTTCAATCTTCTAACAAGGAATTCCATCCTCAAGCAAGGGGGAAAGATTCATCTAACAAGAGCAAGGTGTGGATAATGGAAAGCAAAGTGAGGATCAAAGGTCACCACTAAGCACTCCATCATCAGAGAAAGGAACCCTCAAAGGTTCTACCAACTTGTGAAGAGCCACACATCCTACCAAAGGAGGTATGAGGCCTTCATAAGGGGACCTTACATCATAGGGAAGAATGGAAGTGATCAACACCTTCCATGTTTGTGAAAGAAGAGAATCTATCTAGAAGCTCTGCCTGCAAACCCTAATCTTAACACCTAATCAACACTACATCAAAAGAAGGGAATTCTTCACATCCAAGCTTCCTCAAGCATTCCATGGTAGCCCAAGCTTGTCTTCAACATCATCCAAGAGCAAGCAAAGCAAAACCCTAATCTAAGGGAACTAAAGAAATCAATCTAATTGAATTAGCAAGTTAGGATCACCTAAAACCTAGTACTAAAGTTAGTCCTAACTAAAATACTAAAACCAATTGTAAAATCCTACAAAAATAACTATGGGACCCTAATTCAATCATGAATCTACCCTACAAAATCCAGAGGTTGAATCATCCACCAAGTCCTAGAAATAAAACCTAGATCACAAGGTACTAAGCATAAACCCTAAAAATAGAGCACCTAAAGATTCAACATAAAAATACCACCTAATTTCATCACAAAAATGTGATAAAAATATAAGGGGAACATGCATATCTATGCTAGCTACACACAAAAAATCAAGGCAAGAATCATCACCAAGTGCTCAAACCAAATTCATTAAAACAAGGTATCAACCATGGCCATTTTAATACCAATTAATATTCAAAAAATGCAAATAAAATAAAAAATGCATGAATTATTAATATTTTTTACTTATAAAATTCTAGATTCAATCATGAATCAGGGGGAAAAAGTTTGGAATTAATTGAGTTAATTTCCTATTTTTTATGAATTAATCTCTAAATCATATGAAACAATGAAAAATAGAAGAAAATAAAAGAAATTAATAAAAATGCGTGGCAAATAGCAATCCAATACAGTTCATTTCAAGAATTGGGCCCCGGGGGGGGGGGGGGGGGGGTGAATATCACTCTGAGTGTTAAGCCCAAAACCTTCCAATTAATGAAACAGTGCGTTTCATTTGAAATTTCTCTTCAGAGCTTGAGGTGCAATCGTGGCCATCCGTTCCTTGCCTGAGTCAAAGGTCCACTCTTCATCTGATGGTCCATGTTCATCGTCCCAGATTTGAACTGAAATGGAGGGAGTTCTCAGACGGTGGCCTGAGTTGCAGCGCCACCGTCTTCTCCGGTGAGCCAACCTCCACAGGTCATCAAAAACCACAAAACCAATCACTATCCCACTCCAAATTTGATGCTGATCACGAGTCCAACCTCAGAATTTTCTAATTCCATCTCTAACTCAAAACACGATGACATTTTTAGAATTCCTCCCAATCTTGATTTTCACCATTCTTTAAATTAAAGGTCTCAAATTAATCCTCACTCTTCACTGATCAATTTCCACCATCCAGTCATGAATAATCCTTCAAGAATCGTGAGATATCATCCTCAACAGAAAATGACCACATGCCTAATTTGTCTCTAATTCACCAATTCATGATCCTAAATCCAACTACATCAATAAGGGAACCTAACCATATATAAATTGCTAAGTTTCTCCTCCTAAATCATCCATAAGGATGAAAGATACAAACCTGGTTTCAGAGAGGTAACAGAGGTGGTTTTTGCTCACTTCAACTGCCAAGATGATGCAGACACGTTCCAAATTTACTCCCAGAGCCTTTGCACACCCTGATTTGGCTTGATTCTCCCTTGAATTGAAAACCCGATTTCAGCTTGAACCTTCAAAATTTCAATGGCTCCTTCTCTTACCAGCTTCAATTCCTTCCAAAAAAAATGGCTGAGCTCACTCAATGACTTATATAGAAATGATTGGGATCATCTAGAAACTTCTGGATCCATCCAAATGAGATTTTGGATTTTCAATTTCTCTTCAAAATATCACCCATGGCAACCACCATTCTGACTCCTTCTTGGCATGGCTATGTGTGTAATCAAGTTCTCATGAGATATTGGATGAGTTTAGAGTGTTATTTTCCTTGTTTGTAAGCCAAAGGTATGAATTTGATTATGTTGCTTCATCATGAAGAAATGAAATGGAAGGTTATTCTAATGACCTCAAATCAAAACTCTAACATTGCCATTGTTTCTAAAATCACTTTTCCAATCAATTTGACCTATAATTTTGTTTCATTTGGTCACAAAATGAATTATTTGAATTTTTGTTCATTTAATCCTTTTAATTCTTCCTTTTTCAAACTTTCTTGAACCAAGTCTCTCCTTGAGCCATTTCAATGCCTCCTTGATGCATGGTCAAGGTTAAAACCCCATTTTGAGCAACTTTCTAGTTGAACAAAATTTCATTGGAAGCCTCTAAGTTGGTGAAAATGGCCTATGATCACAAATGACCTATAATCACCAAATGTCCAAAATACCCTTGACTTGTCAAAGCCATAACTTGAGTTCTACAAATCCTATCAAGGACTTATAGTACTCTCTAGAAATCTAAGAGGATAAGGAACAACATTCATGTTGACCAAGAGTTCATAGGAATCATCCTTCTTGGGCAAAGGTTTCATGCAAGTTGGGTAACTTTCAAGCTCCAAATTCACATTCCTCAGATGACTTGTAACTTGTCAAAGCCATAACTTGAGCTCTACAAATCCTATCAAGGACTTCTAGTACTCAAATTAAATATAAGATCATGCTCTACAATAATCATGTTGTGGGAAAGAGGAGATGACAATCACATCTTGAGCTAAATTGCTTTGAAGATAGGGGTCAAACTAGGGGATTTTACACTGTCAAGCCTTAGAAACCCTAGCCTGAAACTTCTCAAACTCTTCAATCATGATGAGTTAACCTTGGAATCATCCTTATAACATCTCAATGTATCAACCCATGATCACATGGCTCTTGGTCTAGGTCTCAACCTTCTCCAAATCATCAATTGACCTAGGGTTGACCCAGTCAAACCCTAGCTGCACCACTCATGGCTGAGGCTTCTCAATCTTGCACAATGACCTGTCTAGGCCTCAAAGTGATCTTCAACACTTCTCATGAGCTCTCTCAAGGCCTCAAGTCCATCCTTATGGCCTCAGAATCATCTGATGACTTCCCACAACTCTCAAGTTAGGAGACTTATACACTTGGTCTCAACCACTCTCTCTAAGGATCTTTTAACTTCTCTGACAAGGATATCAACCCTTGAATAACCTTCTTAACTAGCTTCAAAGTCTTGTGTAGCTCTTGATTGGTAATCATACCTCTTGATCTCCTGCATACATGTCAATGAGATGCAAATGATAATGCTAATGTGAATGAAATGAAACATAAGCTAGGTAAACAAAAGTTGGTCAAATTTTGGGGTGCAACACATAGGACTTTGTTTAAAGCCTTTGGGATGCCCTTTTATAAACCAATAGATTGCCCATCCGATGTGAGGGATATCTCGTTGTGTTGTCTTGCAGGATCTATGACCTTGATCCCTGCTATTTCTTGCGTGCATTCATAAAGAATTGCATTTGCATAGGTATCTATGCATCATTTTGCATATCCTTTTCTAACTAAAATACAAGGAGCTCACTTATCCCTTATTTGTAACCCGAAGTTATATTCCCAACAGTCGTTTTGAACTTGTGGGAGATGTGAAGCATTTGAAGCAAGAGGAACATAGACACCTTGGAAGGCCAGTTAGACGAAGCAAGCTGAGGTAGCTATGTCAAGAGAACAACCACTAGAATGTTGATTCCCTACCATGATTTACTATGACAAATAATCCACTGTATGATCTTCGGCCTGGTGACTATCTTCCAAGAGTAAGTATTCCTACTCGACCCCAGAGTGTGACATTGACTGGTCCTATAAAGGTAAAGCTCCACGTCATTGAGGAGAAACTCCAAGATATGAAAGTGCATGATACGCCTGGGCTCGATGCTGCTAATATATGTCTAATGCCAGACTTGGTGATTCCTCCGAAATTCAAGGACAGTTTTGAGTAGGACATCTTTGAGTTGGTACATGGACTTAGAAAGAAGTTGTATCTAATCATGGAGGAACTTAGCTAGCGCTTTTCTAAAGCATTATCAGTACAATATGGATGTGGCTCCCAGTCGCATGTAGTTGCAAAGCCTATCTTAGAATGGCAACAAATCCTTTAAGGAATATGCACAGCAGTGGAAAGAATTAGTAGCCAGAGTGCAACCACCAACTCTTGGACAGAGAATTGATTGACATGTTCATGAATAGTATGCATGGCTCTTACCTTAGAAGAATGGCCTGAAATACACAATCAAGCTTCTCTGACCGTGTGATAGCAGGAGAATGCATCGAAAGCTACCTCAAGAGTGGACAAATCCAGAATGCCTCAAGCAGCCAAGCCAACGAGACTGAATCTCTCAGCAATTTCCAAGAGGAAGAGAAAGATGAAACAAATGCAGTCATAGCAAATATTGAGCATTCCCAGATACACCAACAAAATCATATGGTTCTCCATCTTCTCAACGTTCATCATTTTCAGTGCCATGTTACCCTTATGGGCAACCAGTCGTGCCTAAAGCGTCATCCCATGAACCATGGATTGCTTCTTATTTGAATCAATGAGCTCATGGCCAAGGATATCAGTTAAAATTATCATAGGCCTCGCAACAATTTAGAAAGAAGGAATATTCCTCTTCATCCAGTTCCTACAACGTACAATCATCTTCTACCACATCTGGTTCAAAGCTCGTTGTTGGAGCCCAAGACTCTCAAGCCGTTTCCAGAGCCATACCCTCTTAGGGACAATCCCGATAAGCACTATGGATATCATATTGGATCAATGGGTATTCGATTGAAGATTGCGCCTTACAAGCTAAAGTGCAATGACTGATTGACAAAGGTTACATATCCTTTCTAGAAGGATAGCGTGAAGCTGCTGCTGTCATCAACAACAATTGTCAGGGGCAAGGGTCTACCTCAAGACTTTTAGTTCCTGTCCCCAATTCCTATGGGATGCCAATGAATTTCGCTTCCGCAGCTGAAGGAATCACATCTCAGCCAATCCCAGCGCCTGAATTTATTGTTGGAGCCATACCTATGGGAATTTGTTGGATCGGTAAGATGACGTGCAAAACTATCATGCACCATCCCGATTTGCCCGTCTTGTTGCTGCTTAGGATTTTGAAGCCATCATGACGTGCCGTGATCTAGCTAAGAAACTCCGAGTCATAGATGGGCACAATTTAAACTCTCTTAATACTCTGGAATTATGCTTGGTGCCTGATGTCATTATTCCTCCCAAGTTCAAAGCAGAATTATCAAAGTACAAAGGCCGCAGTTGCCCAAACATTCATCTGAAGGGGTGCTGTCGCAAGATGGCTGCTTATTCCAGAGATGAAAAGCAAAGGACGTGGAGGCCAGATAGGGTCTTTTGATCGCCTGCCAACGCCATACGCTAGTATCTTCACTCAGTTGTTGGAGAAAAAGACCATCGCTTTGAGAGATTTAGCTCCCCTAACTGTCATTCCTGCCGACTATGATGCAAATTCTCATTATGAGTTTCATAAGAGTGCTCCAGGTCACACCATTGAGAACCGTAGGGCTTTCAAGCAAAAAATTTGAGACATGATTGACAAGGACGCCATCAACTTCAATGGGAAGTCTCCAAACGTCATCAATAATCCTATGCCACCGGCCAGCTAGCGCCAGCATCAAGTCAATTCAAATCAAATCCAATCAAGTCAAGTTCAGTTTCTTGAGGAAGGCAGTCTTGTTGTTGTTTCATCTTTTGCATTTTTGTATTTTTTCTTTGTCCGTTTAAGTGCTGCATGCTTTGAACATTGTCATTCGTATTTGGTTTACATTAATGTATTGTTTATGCACGTTTTGAACTAGTTATGTCGTAGTCACTCACTTTTGTCACAAACACAGACACATATTCTGTTCACTTCACTCTTTACCAACTGTTGTTTAGCATGATTGGAGGGAGGATGACGAAAACGAAATACCTATAATTGCAAACCGTATGCTTTTAGACAGAATCTCATCAATGATGTACAGGCATTATTTCAATTCCCCAAACACTGGAGACATAAGGATTTAATCCCTAGTAAACCACTTCGAGCCTAGAAGTACCAATTTCTTTTGGATATTCAAACCCTTACACTCAACCTGGGGCAGGGTAGTGTTCAGTTAATCCAATCTCGCATTTGAATCAACAAAGCAAAATCCAGAAGAGGATTGTTCATCAATGACCCATGATATGTAAGTCACAATCCTCCAACAAAATCTAAAAAAGTCAAAAGCCTGTTAAGCCAAGCACCTCAAAGGGGACTTAGGCAAAAATCGGGGCAATCCCGATGGACTTGACTAGCAAAATCAGTCCGTGCAAAAGTTAGGGATAAAAAACAAAAGCAAAAGAGGTCCTCGAACCCTCAACAAAAACAAAATAAGATTAGGTGACTACCATATCAAAATCAAACGGGTCAGTGACATCCATCAAAATTAAATAAGGCGGCTGCCACATCAAGCAAACCTTGAATCATCAAGCTCACACCGTTAAGACATATATGTGTAGGATTAACTGAACGTAGGACTGAAGATCATCAAGAAGAAGGGGTGGGTATAAATCGTACTTTGAGCCTAATATCCTTTGTTTCAATAAATCGTGAACCATACCATGTTACAACCCTCGAAAGACCTAATTGAGATGAGGTTTATTCCGAAAGCATACTATTGCAAGGTTGCGTAAGCTGACTCCTCACATACATGGTAATTGTCAGCATTGGTGTCGTTATCTTTGCTGTATCTTTACATCAATCAAATTTAGCACACTGTCTGGACTAGCGATCCATTTGTCTCACCATCATGACACCATCAGTAAACGATACTTTTTCAAAGCTTGCATTTGAGCTTTGCATTAATATTACCATCTGCAAATGTATAATTGTAACAGCAAATCCGTGCTAGACATCCAAGACACTTCGACAAGGGGCAAGCAAAGAAAGAACTTGACTTTCAGTGGTTACACGAGGCTAGGCTACCTCTAAACTCACAGGCTGGAGCAAATCATTCAATAGCTTGAGCAGAGGCAAGACATCCCAAAGCATCAAAGTTAAGCTTCCATAGGTTAGAATTGGTTAATTTGGGGAAGACCATTACCATGTTCAGACTGGGGCAGGTCCGAGTCATACTGACTATCAAGCAGAGTTGCGATCACCTTTGAAGCGAGTTCACAACATACCACTAAGTGCTCAGACTTGGAGCATCGAGAGAATCTTCTGCTTCAATCATGGCACCTTCAGCGAACTGCGTGTCGAGGAAGTCAATCCATCCCCCCACCCAAAGTCCAATCCGCATTGGCAACTACCAAAAGTCCACCAACCTAGCATCCTCCACTTGCATTTCCAATTACCCGTCTGCAATCATATACATCATGTGCATCATACGCATCGCATTCGACATTATAAACACCTTGTATCATACGCATACCCAAATCCTATCATACTTCCCTAGCTCTTGCATTTCCGCGCGTCAGCATTTGCATTTGCACTTCCATTCGTTATGGAACATCATTATCATCAAGCATTAGCATACGCGGATCAAGGTCTGGGATCAATCTCGAAGATTTCCAAGACTTTCGTTAACCTATTCAGAGGCATTTTTTGCGATACTGTGGTTTCCCTCTCACAAAATTTAAGGATATCAAAACAAGTTTCAGCCCAGTCAGGGGAATCTTATTCAAGATTGTGGGCGTTCCCCATGAAGTTGTTTCAACCTTGTGGTTGATAAGATTTTAAAAGTAGGATTCAACCCAGTCAGGGGCATTTTCTTTAAGACCGCGGGCGTTCCTCGCGATGTTGTTTCAACCTCAGGGTTAACCGATTGTCAAGACCATATTCATCCCATTCAAATGGCATTTTCTCTAAGACCATGGGCGTTCTCCACGAAGTTGTTTCAAACTTAGGGTTGATCAGTTGTCAAAATGATATTAGCCCAATCAGGGGCATCCTCTGCAAGACCATGGGCGTTCCCCACGAAGTTGTTCAACCTTTTGTTGGGCAAATTTAAGATTTTCAAAGTAACGTTTAGCCTAGCCAGGGGCATCTCCTTTGAAACCGTGAGCGTTCCTCACGAAGTTGTTCAACCTTTTGTTGACCAAGATCAAGAGTTTTAAAGCAAAACTCAACCTGTTCAGGGGTATTGTCTTCAAAGTTCATGGGCGTTCCTCATGAAAATATTGCAACCTTTTGTTGTCAAAGCTATGACCCCCAAATAAATCAGTGGGCATTCCCTGTGGATTTGTTTCAATCCAATTTTCCTCTTGGGTGTTCCCCAGTGAGTTGTCTCCAGCAAACTTGACCTTTTTTCAATTGCCTTACTATCATCCTTTTGGTGATAGCTGAACCTGTCAGTTCAATCTAGCCTGCATCCTTTTGGTGTTGGTTACCTCCAATATTGGGAAGTTATTATCATCCTTTTGGTGTTAGTAACTTATATGGTTCGCTCTATCATTCTTTTGGTGATAAGTCTGTCATCCTTTTGGTGCCAAATTGTACGAATGTTGACTATCATCCTTTTGGTGATAGCAACCTGTGTGTGTTTGCTCTATCATCCTTTTGGTGATGAGTCTGTCATCCTTTAGGTGCCAGATTGTGCGAATGTCGTTCTATCATCCTTTTGATGATAGCAACCTCTGTGTACTCGCTCTATCATCCTTTTGGTGATAAGTCTGTCATCCTTTTGACACTAGATTGAGTGAGTGTCTCCATTATCCTTTTGGTAATGGACCCCACATCCTTTTGGTGTCGGGATTATGGGTGTGTGTTTCGCTCCATCATCTTTTTGGTGATGGGTCTGTCATCATTTTGGTGTCAGATTGTGCGAGTGTTCTCCATTGATTTGTATTCTAATTCCCAAACACTTTCTTTCCTTTCGGACAAATTCAGGGTTTTCTTCATATCTAATTGACTTCTACCTGGAAAGAATGAACATTGTACCAGTTCATCTTACTTCGATCCAAGTCAATTAGATAGGGGCATCTGTCATACCCCAAATTTGTCCTACCTGTATAACATTCATCTGTACATCTATCCATTAAATCATTATTTAGAAAAATCCCAAAAAAAGAATGTGCTGCTCCTGCTATCATTGCTTTCATTTCCTAAGTTCAGGTTGAATTGAGATTCAGTAGGTTACCAAGTCAGCAGTGTATCTGTAGTGGAGTAGGGTTCATTGTTTTTGATTTAATTTGTCAGTCGGGCAAAGATTTGGTTTCATAATCAAAGCATGGGTGCACAATTCAGGATTGTATGTGCTTGAGTTTCTAGTTAGGGTTCTGTGACAATTCAATTTGTTTGCATAGAGATCAAGTTGTCAGGTTACACCAGGTTGTCAGTACTTCATGGTTAAGGATTGTCATGAATCAATTCATTTTTTGGATCGAGGATTAGTTCAAGATTCATTGGAAGTTGGTCTTTGGTGTATTTGAGGTTTCAGTTCACATGTTATATTGAGTTCAGCCAAGGTGTGCGCCTGTGGTTCTAAGTGGAGAATTCATTTTCGATATTCAAAGATCATTTTCTATTTTTTATCCATTTTTCTCTAAATCCACATCCATACTCAAATCCATGTCCATATCAGTTTCTTTAAATTTGTATCCAAACCCCATTCCACATTCAAATGTTTTTTAGAAGTACACTATCATTAATATCCTCTCTTATTATCAATTCTCTACAAAAATAAAGGAGAGTTCAAAATTCACCAAGAGCCCATCCTGTTCAATTACACAAAAAAGAAAAATTACAAAAAATAGAAAGAGTTTTTTTAGCCCACCACCATTTCTATATAAGCCCATTATCAAACTCCATTTCCATCTTTGTTCAAAGCCCATACAATTACAAACCATGGCCCATTACAAAAATCCACCATTTTTTTGTAATTACAAAAAAAAAAGAGAAAAGACAACTCATGAGAGCCACCTAGCACTCACGTTTCTAGCCATTTCCTTAATACACCACATGCTTCTCACACACCAGCCAAACTTATGTGAACCGCACCACCACTTGATACAAGCTGAGCTTTTCACGAAAAAATTACCTGCAAACAAAACTTTCCAAATAAACTCACAAGTCCCACACAATATGCATTATGAAATACATTCTATCCATAAAACCACGTCACAGCCACATTAACAGTAAAATAGAAGCAAAACAATACAACAAAAATGAAAAAAACTCGCATGATGGTCACGGTTTTTGCACAACACCTCACCTGCAGACACACCTTCAAGGGCCCTACGAAACGGGTCGTTAAGAAGGATTTCCAGCTGACAATTCAGTTCCGCAAATACGCGGCCAACTATGAGTCGAGAGGTATGACGATTACCTGCTGCAAAATAAGTGGCGTAAACGACGATTTTATGACGACTGACCGTAATACAAACGTGATGAGGCGATACCTCATGGTCCCGCACGTACGACAACCAAGTCGCGTATCACAAAGGGCGCACACAAAGAAAGAGGGGAGGAATTACAAAGGGAGCCACTCGTACAAAAATAACCGGATTACGTTTTCAGTTTCTGCCCCCAAGTTCAATATATAAAGAAACCAGTGCGACCTCATTCAAGGAGCAGGTCCTACCGAGTCTCTTTTCCCTGTTTCCAACCTTTCTCTCTCCCATTGGAACACTCTTTATAGCAATACCCTTTAGCAGATATTTTCACACATAGACAAACAAATGGTTCCTATCGAGTACGATGGATGCGAGGGGTGCTAATACCTTCCCTTCATATAACCGGCTTCCGAACCCTTTCTCTTGGTTGCGAGACCATCTTAACTGTTTCTTTCTTAGGGTTTTCTTAATGTTTTCCCTTCCCTTTATGGGATAAATAAAGTTCGATGGCGACTCTTCTGTCTTTCCGTTTTCGCCTCTCCGTCGTTGCATTTTCGAGTAGCAACAGCTTGGCAACTCTGCTGGGGACTCATAGCAAGCCAAACCTAGTTTGTTTGTCACATTCGTGTTTTATTTGCTTTTGTTGTTATTATGTTGTGTTCCTTTTACCTGTTGGGTTTATTAGGGATGGTTTGTAAGGATAAAAGCTTTCTACCCAAGATTTTCTAGTATACACTAAGTTAGGAGGTGGTTGCTTTCTGATTTGCGAGACTTAGGACTCGTTGAGTTGGTTTGACTTCCACCGCTCAGATGAGGCCCCTT
>OZ012741.1:144127940-144330910 GCA_963859935.3 Lathyrus sativus | reverse complement strand
AGTTATCAAACGGGCTCCCTCCTCCTCGGGAGTAGAAAACCTCACCGACTTATCAAAGCAATTAATATGAACGCAGTTATACTCTAACCAGTTCATGCCTAAAATTACGTCTACCCCACTTAGTGGCAAACAGACTAAGTCAACCAGAAAATCTCTATCAAACATTGACAGAGGACATTTCAAACATGCCAGAGATGTAGTCACTGATCCCTTAGCGGGAGTCTCAACTAACATCTACCCACTCATGTAAGATAACACAAGACCCAAACGTTCAACACAATCAGCAGCAATAAAACAATGAGAAGCACCAGTGTTAATAATAGCAATTAAAGGAGTACTATTAATGAAACAAGTACCTTCAATGAGCCGGTCGCCGCTGGACGTCTGAGTCCCCGATAGAGAGAACACTCTTCCACCAGTCTTCTTTTTCTTAGGCTTCTGACACTTGTCACTCATGTGTCCCTCTTCACCACAGTTGAAACAAATCGTTCCTTTGCGTTTGCATTCAGCAACAGCGTGTCCCAACTTTCCGCAACGGTAACATCTCATTGGTCCAGAATTACACACATTACTCTTGTGACCAGGTTTCCCACACTTATAGCAAACAATGCCAGCAAGAGTGTCTCCCCTACTAGTTTTCTTGCCATCGGTTGCTTTCTGTTTCCCTTTGCCAGCTGGAGGATCATAAGGTTTACCGCGAGTCTGATGCGACTTACTTCTCCTCTCACTCAACAGCTTGTAATGAGCATTGCTATCTTCTTCATAAATCCTACAACTTTCAACCAATGAATCAAAAACACGGACCTTCTGATACCCGATTGCCTTCTTAATTTCAGACTTCAATCCGTTCTCAAACTTGATACATTTAGAGAACTCAGCGGTTTCAATGCTGTAGTGCGGATAAAACTTAGCCAACTCCTTGAACTTCGCCGCATATTCAGTAACAGATTTGTCTCCTTGCTTCAGTTCAAGAAATTCAATCTCTTTCTTACCACGGACATCTTCCGGGTAATACTTCTTCAGAAATTCCCTACGGAATACAGTCCAAGTAATCTCCTCACCTGCAGCTTCCAACACCGGACAAGTCTCTAGCCACCAGTCATCAGCTTTGACTGCTAGCATATGAGTCCCATAACGAACCTTCTGTGCTGGAGTACAATCCATCACACGAAAGATTCACTCCATTTCCTTCAACACTCCAACGCACCATCAGGAGCATGCTTACCCTTGAAGGTAGGTGGATTCTCCCGTTGAAATGTTGCCAAACTGCGATACCCAGCATCTCTAGCAGGATTCGGCTGATGTTCCATAGCATTAGCTAAAGTTTGCAGAGCAGCAGCAATTGCAGCATCATTCCTTCCAGCCATTTCACTTAAACTGCAACAGCCAACCATCAGATATCGCAAATAACGAGACTCTCGTGCTAGGCACGACGACTGACTCGATGACACTAGACAACTTGGCCGGACAGACCGACCTGCTCTGATACCACTAATGTAACACCCCATTCTAACCCAACAGATAATTAAGGAAAACAGAATCAGAGTGCAACAAATTTTGTAAACATGACGGTCGTAGGGACTGCCACGACCGTGACGGTCATGACGATCGTGAGGAAATTGTGACGAACGTCACACTCACAAATTCTGGGCGTTACAATTTCAGCTCAAATAGTCGGTCATACATTTGCAATTCTTTTAGTAACATACATAGCACAGATTAGGATGAACAAACAACAATAATTTGATTAACATTTTGATAATGCGACAACCCGTCATTTGGCAGCGGAACCTAAATGACTTCCAACAATTCATAATAAATTCAACAGCTAAACGTCATTAAAATCCAGCAGGTAATGACTCGAAACAACTAGTTTAAACTACAACATCAGCGCTAACAGAAACAACTGATTTAACGAAAGTATTCAATAAAAACCATGCAACAAGGAAATCAATTAAACAACATAAATAATCGTTCATCCCTCCCCAAGAGTGCTATGTATCAGAGCGACCGACGACACCTTACACGATGCGACACCTTATTCCAGGTTACCTGCAAGTCACCACCAACGGGGTAACATACAACGTAAAGGGGTGATATATCAACAATATAACATAAGGCATGATAAAAGTCATGTCAGAATACTATCACAACATTATTCTTCCAACAGATCGCAAAATATTATCCATAATAGACCGCAATAATTCGGTATCAATTCTTTGACAATTAGCATTAACAATTCAACAACTCAACAATGCAACTCAACAATGCAACTCAACAAATGCGACTCAACTGTGCATATGCATGTGGTACCAATTTGCCATTAAGGCCACCAGTACAGGCACAACCAATAATTTTGCCACTAAGGGCCGCCAATACAGGCCAACAATTTGCCACTAAGAGCCGCCAATACAGGCCAACAATTTGCCACTAAGGGCCCCCAATACAGGCCATCCAATCGCCAATACAGGCCATCCAAGATGATATGCCACGAAATGCAACTATTATGGACTACAACATGATCGCAACAACTAATTCAACAAGGCATTTAAGCCTACAACCAATTTGTCCATAACAGCGGCATACCCATCATCATATAACTACAACTTATCAACATAATCAATGAGAATATTATAATAACATTTTCTCAACAATGACATAACGACTTCATATGCATCAAGTATTCATTATCTCAATCTGTTCATGTAAGGGAACAGTAACAATATCATTATCAACAAATAAGAACTCAGGACATTTCCGCAGAACGGCATCACAACGATTACACACTTAATTATCTAGTGGTTCACGGTAAGTCTCGTTAATTTTCGACCGGTAATTGACATGGTATCACATAGACCAATGACAAATAATACTACTTCCGACACAGACAATTCTTATCTCTAATATTTATCAATCTACAAAACTAAACCCATGATTCCATACCCTTCATGAAATCCATCATACCCTTGGTTATAGAATTGAACCCCACCCTTACCTTGAATAGAAGCCAATTCCAAGCTTCTGGTTCCGGTTCTGCTCTCCGGCGACTTTTCTACAACTATCTTCCAATTTCACCGATGAACAATTCTCTGCTCTCAACTTCTCTCTACCACGTTCTTTTTCTCTTTCGGTTTTGTTGTTCTCCCCCAATCAACACAGAATTGAGAGTAAGTGAAAAATACGAATAAGTTGGTTCCACTTTCTCAGCCTTTCACGTGCACGTTCCGATTCTGCAGTTACTGGATTTTATTACTATGACGATTGTAACAAGCGTCACGACCGTGAAGGCCATGACGGTCGTAACAAGCTCATGACGAGCGTCATGATCGTGACGACCGTAACAAGCTCATGACGAGCGTCACATCAGCAGAATTCCATCTTTCCTAGACATAACATCTCTTTAGCTTTCCAACACTTTGAACAAGGACTAAAACCGACTTACGGATCAAGAGATATGAATTTTCGAAGTTTTCCCTAAAACTGCTATGGGATTTTGCACTTTTGCCCGAAAATTCGACTGATTCGATTCCTTTCTTCGAGACAACCACATACTCAAATACGACTATGACACAATGAGACACGGCAAAGTCATAATTAAATTTAATCAAAATAAAACGGGCGTTACATCACCAGCGGAGGTTGTAGCGTAACTCAAACGGAGCAGAGTTCTGTCTCCTCACAAAGACTAATCCTCAACAGGGTGGATTTATTCTCAGCATATTTAGCAGAGTAAGGATGAAAGATATTCCCTTAGTGGTAAGGTGGATTTCAATTCAGTGTTACTCTCTAACGGAGTCGACGCTCTGGCGTCTCTCCTCGGCAAGATCAATATTCATGAATTTCTTCCCTGAGTAGAGTTTAGTGTTGATTCCCTCGACAGGTACATCAACGGCAGGTTGATATATTCGGCAAAGTCCAATGATCACTGGCATCTTTCAGGATTAGTTTTCGGGACGAGCTCCCAACAGATGATATTCTCATTTTCCTCAGGGCAGATGTGTAAGCAGAGTTTGTTTATCCCTCAGTAAGGTGGAGTTCTCTGTAGATGTTTATTACATTCCCTGTGGAGGGGAATCATTAATAGAGGTTACTTCTATCTCTTCGTCACGATGGAATCTTCAGTAGAAGTCTCTAATATCCCTAGCAGGGCTGATTGTTACTTATATGTCCCCAGCAGGGCGGATTATTATTCTTGTATTCCAAGCAGAGTGGAACCTTCAGCAGGAGCTTGTTATTCCCATCAAATGGGATTTCAACGTTATTCTTAACTCCCCACTGAGTGGAGTTTATGTGTATTCCCTAGTAGGGTGAAGTTTTTCAAGGAGAGCCATCCAAGGTGTATTCCTCAACAGGGTGAAGTTTTTCAAGGAGAGCCATCCAGGGTGTATTACCCAGCAGGGTAAGGTTTTGCAAGAAGGCCATCCAGGGCGTATTCCTTAGCAGGGTTGGTTTGCCGGTCGTCTCAACACTCCTCCGAGTTGTTTTCCTTTACATTTGCATAACATCCTCCTAAATGCGTAGCATTTCCATTTCGTATGGAGCATTACGTCATTTTAAAACATATGCGTCTGAAGCATAAGCCAGGTTAATGCCTTTGGTGCCAGTTGTCTCTTCGGCAGATGATGGTTTTATTCAGAAGAGTTTTGCATTATCCCCATCAGAGGGGATCTTTTAGTTGTTCATTTTATTGGGTTCTTCCCAACTGAGTTGTTTGTTTAAACGTCTTCTTTCTCCAGTTGAGTCGTTTGTTTAAACATCTTCTTTCTTCCCACCTGAGTCGTTTGTTTAAACGTCTTTTCTTCAACAAAGTGGTTTATTTAACTTCTCTTTCCTCAGCTGAGTCGTTTATTTAAACGTCATTTTCCTCGGCAGAGTCGTTTGTTTAAACCTCTATTTCCCCGTCGGAGTATTCTTTGCAGGTTATGAGTCGGTTGATTCTATGTCCTGCCTATTCAAGGTGTATTATCCCAACTCTTGGTTGGTAACCCTCAGCTTAGTTCGTGAAGTTTGGTGGATGTTATCCCAACTTTTGGTTGGTGATCCATTGGTGGTTGGATGTTATTCCAACTTTTGGTTGGCAATCCTTGCTTCATTCCAACTTTTGGTTGGTAGTCCTCTTTTATTCCCCGGCGGAGTCGTTATCCCAACTTTTGGTTGGTAATCCTTCGTTTGTTGGACGTTATTCCAACTTTTGGTGGGTAACCCCTAGTTGAGTCCAAAGCTTTGTTGACAGTATTCCGACTTTTGGTTGGTAGTCTGCCTTTCCCGGATGTCATTCCAACTCTTGGCTGGTAATCCCCAACGTAGTCCAAAGTCTTGTGATTGTTATTCCAACTTTTGGTTGGTAATCCTTTGGCGTATTATCCCAACTCTTGGTTAGCAGCCTTTGGTTCCCCCTGCAGAGTCGTTGTTCCAACTTTTGGTTGGTATTCTTCATTTTCTTGGGAGCTTCGTCCCAACTTTTGGTTGGTAACCCTTGATTCATTCCAACTTTTGGTTGGTAGTCCTCTTCTATTCCCCGGCGGAGTCGCTATCCCAACTTTTGGTTGGTAATCCGTGGCTTGTTGGATGTTATTCCAACTTTTGGTTGGTAAGGTTTTATTGATGTTATTCCAACTCTTGGTTGGTAATCTTCAGTTTGTGGGAGTTATCCCAACTTTTGGTTGGTAATCTTTGCTTCGATCCTAACTTTTGGTTAGTAATCCATCGGTAAGTTCCTTTTTTCCTTAGCAGTTATTTCGAATTTTGGTTGGTAGCCTTCATCCTTTAGGTGTGATCTCAACTTTTGGTTGGTAGCCTTTTCTTGATTCTAACTTTTGGTTGGTAAAATTTGTTGATGTTATCCCAACTTTTGGTTGGTAGTCCTTGGTTTCCCCTGCGGAGTCTGTTGGTTGGTAGTCTTCATTGTGGTAAGTTCGCCCTCAATCGGTGTTCTGGAGATTCTAACTTTTGGTTGGTAGCCTTTGCTTGATTCCAACTCTTGGTTGGTAATCCCTAGCTTAGTCGTCTTGTTGGCATGATCCCAACTTTTGGTTGGTAATCTTCGTTTCCTGGTTGACGATCCCAACTTTTGGTTGGTAGTTTTTGTTTTGGATTGTTGATTCCAATTTTTGATTGGTAGTCTTCTTTTGTTGGTTCAACTATTGGAGTTGGTATCTTTCTCCCTCAGAGTTCGCCATCAGTCGGTGTTCTGGTAATTCTAACTTTTGGTTAGTAGCCTTGTTCTTCAGCTTTTGGGCTGGAGATTATCCCTTGCAGATTGGAAGTGATTCCAACTTTTGGTTGGTAGTTTGTGTTCGGTGTTGTTTCATCCGGTGATTTTAACTTTTGGTTGGTAGCTTGTGTTCAACTTTGTTTGGTGTTGCGGTGATTCCAACTTTTGGTTGATAGCCTTTGTCATTCCAACTCTTGGTTGGTAGTGTTTGGTTTTTACCCCAGGGAGTAACCTTTATCCCATCTTTTGGTTGGTATCCTTTGGTTAATATCTTCTGGTGGGCACTTGTTCCCCACAAAGTTGTCTATTTAGGCTTCTCTTCGTCCTCAGCGAAGTTGTCTTTTCCCTCAGGTTGTAGGTCCGTTGATTGCATGTCCGGCAGGTTCTTGATTTGATTTTTGTTCCCTAGAAGGTTACCTTTGGTCGGCATTCTCGTTTATCCCAACTCTTGGTTGGTATCCTTTGATCTTTATCCCAACTCTTGGTTGGTATCCTTTGATTGTTTATCCCAACTCTTGGCTGGTATCCTTTGATCGTTATCCCAAATCTTGGTTGGTATCCTTTGGTTGTTATCCCAACTCTTGGTTGGTATCCTTTGATCGTTATCCTAACTCTTGGTTGGTATCCTTTGGTTGTTATCCCAACTCTTGGTTAGTATCCTTTGATCGTTATCCTAATTCTTGGTTGGTATCATTTAATTGTTATCCTAACTCTTGGTTGGTATCTGGCGGTTTTGTTCCAACTTTTGGTTGATTTTTTGTTCATTTGGATTGTTATCCTCAGCGGTGTCGCATCCCAACTTTTGATTGGTATTCGCTGTTTTGCATCACCGCAGGTTGCAAATTTCTAGGCTTTTTTGGTATTCAATCTCCATGCACCTTGAATGTTTGAAAGTCGTTGCTATCATCCCTTCAGTTCAAGTCGATTGAATAGGGGTAGCTGTAGCACCCCAAAATTTGCCTCATCGTTTTTTGGTTTACTGACTTTTATTTCTCTGCATTTTTTCATTTTTGCATTTCTGCATATCATAGCATTGGTTCTCGAGACATGGGATCAAAGTTTTTTCATGGCTCAGGGTTCCCTTTTATTGCAAAAGTTTAAACAACGAGTGTCAGAGGCTCCGATATTTATTTTGCCCGGCGATCAAGCGGTTGATTTTATTTTATTCAGCAGGTTATTTTTAGCTCAGGAGATGGTGTATATGCTATATCAAGCATTCTCACAATCATAATATCCAAGGGCAAGTTTCAGAGGCCTAACAGAGCTTATAACAAGTGGCAACGGGTGATTATACAGGATTCCCTCCATTTGGCGCCAAATTAGATATTTTTTGAATGTGGTAACCTCAAGCGAAATTTGCCAAGAAATTTAAATTTTCAGCAATGCAAATTTTCCAATCATTTTCAACCATTGATTTCACATGATCATCATTGGAAGGATCTAGAATTGTTTCAATTTTCACCATTTCCCTCCAAATTTCAAACACTCCATTCCTAATTCCACTCCTAATTTCCATTCCAAATGCTAATCCACATTCCAAACCACATTTTGATTCCAAACCTAGAGCTTATTTAAGTGAATTTTCTCCAAACCTCACACAATTAACCTTTATTTTCAAATTTCACCTCATTCTTGAGAATTTGCTCTCAACTTTCTCTCTACTTTTTCACTCACAAAACCTCCATTAATGCTTTTTCCTCTTGAGTTCATTAATTCTTCATTGGAATCCTTGAATTCTAGAGCTAAACCTCCATCATTCATCTCCATTATCTTTAAATCACCACTCAACTTTCGTTTGGTTTTAGATCTGAATTTGGAAGCTAGACTGGAAGTGCTTTTTTGAGTCAATTTTGCTTGATCTTGCATGTTCTTCATTTCTACCATAAGGAAGCTCTTGGATCTTGAAGATTCTCTGGGTTTCTAGCTTGGATCTGTTAATTTCAAGTGAATCAACACTTAACAAAGCAAATCTTAGCTTTGAAGGTTGGTGATTCTAGATCTAATTATGTTTTGAGCTTATTTGAATAATCACAACATAGATCCATGGCTTTTGTTGCTTTTTGATCCATTTTGATGATTTGGATCTTGGTAATTTGTGATTTCAGTGTTTGATTATGTTTACATGTTGTTTGATCATTGATATTTGATGTTAATTTAGTTCTTAATTGATAACATGTTCATATGAGTGATTGGATAAGCTGTTGGATGCTGAAAACTTATTTTTAAAGCTGATTTTTTGTTTCTGGTTCAGTGTTAATCGGTTACCTGATATAGGGTAACCGGTTACTCTGTACAAATTTCACGTTCCAGGCTATTTTTTCAATGGGTAACCAATTACCTGATATTGAGTAACCGGTTACCACTGAGCAGAATGTTGTGTTTTTCCATTTTTCTCGCTTGTTTGGGCTTCTTTTCACATCTAAACTTCATGGATTAATATGATGTATTTATGTGGATTGTTTTTGACATATTTCATCATTCTTAAATGTTTGATTTGGATTCTTCGACACGTGACGTCCGGTTTCCGTTTGAGTGCATAACATGTTATTGTTGCTTGATTGATGAATAATCACACACTTTGCTTGCTTATATTGTGTTAGTTGGTTGTTTGCTTTGTTGGATGTTTGATGCACGTTTGCATTTATTTCCGATTCTGCTTTGTTGCATGTTCGTTTAATCGTTCGATTATTTGATTTGAATGAAAAAACATGTTGATCTTGATGATTCTTGTTGATGCAATGTTGTTGATCAATTATGTTTGATTGTTGAAGCATGTTCATACTTGCATGATATCTATCCATGATTAGTGTTTGTTCATGATTAGTTGCATTCTTACATGCTTGCTGCCCTACTTTCCACAACTGTGGTTATTTTGAACTTTGCATGTTGTCTTTGCCTTACTTGCTTGCTGCCTGCCTTTTACACCAGCTTTTGTGCTGAAACGTGTGTTGTGATAGGTTGTCTTGCTTGTATGCTGGATTTTATTGTTGTTTTCTGCAAGAGGCGTTGTTGTAGTTGTTAGTTTTACCTTGTTTCCTTGCTTTTTGCTTTGTCTTTGCATGCTCCCTTAGGGTTCTTATTCCAATTTAATTTCTGATTAAATTTGGAGTAAGATAGACATTAGGAGTTTAATCCATGCATGATAACAAGTAGGCTAGTCCCTTTTAACCTTAACCTTAGGTCCATATTTTGCATGCTAACATTAGGATAGAATCTCCTTTCGCATTTCGACCTTAGGACCACTTCGCATGACAATGTTAGGGACGAGTTTCCCTTAGACCTTCTGTGCGTCTCTCTTCTCATCTCAAAACACATTCTAACTCATCTAATAAATATGATGAACGTTGTACGCTACGAGCCTTAAGTATGCGGGAAGTGATAAGTGAGGGGTTTCTCCTCACTTGTCTAGAGTGTTTAGCGTATGCCCTTTGGGCGATATGCGACGCATTTGCTCTTATGTCATAGTCTTTAGTGCAACGTGAATCACAAAACAAACTAATTCACTTCACTAAAACTCACAAACAAAATTCAAACCTTTTTATCCTTCGGGATTTGTGTTTCAAACTCATTTTCAGAAAAGAGTACGTTACTTTTGCGTCCTATCGTAAACAAGCATCGACCTTAACTGCTGGAAAAGGAACTTAATGTCACTCATAAAAAACACTTAATCAACCTGTGGTTTCGTTACCCGAACTATGTTTGGTCTGATTTCTCTTACCAGATGAGAATACGTAGGCACAATACATCGATGTTTTGGTGAGCACCCTTTTTCCCTTTTATCCATAGTTACCCGAACTACGTTTGCTCTGATTTCTCATACCAGATAAGGATACGTAGGCACAAGACGACGATGTCTTGGGAAGCAACCTTCCCCCTTCACCCGTAGTTATCCGAACTACGTTGACTCTGACTTTCCCATTGCATGAGAGAATACGTAGGCATAGGGCGGTGATGTTCTATCAAGTCTCTCTTTTCCTTTTATTCTCGTTTGTGTTTAGCAGTAGCTTATAGATAAACACACCCTTTGATTAAACAACAAACGTGGATCCTGTTGAGTATAACGGGCGTGAGGGGTGCTAATACCTCCCTCTTGCGTAACCGACTCCCAAACCCAAGGTTTGGTTGCGATGACCTTATCTTTTCCCATTCTTCAAGTTTTCTTCGATCGTTTCCTTTCCCTCTCTTTGGGATAAATAATGTTCGGTGGCAACTCTTCTATTTTTCCGCTGGTTGTTTTTCGCAGTTGTGACAATCATCTAGTGGTTAATATAGTAAAGCCCACGATAACGCTTTAGACATAAACAATATTGTGAGGATGCGTGATAATAGAGATGAGGAACTATGTTCACATACTTAAATTAGTTGAATACATGTTAAAAAGGGTTAATCGTTTGTACGTATTCTGACCATGGCGTTGTATATGAATTAATCATTTATTTGATATGTATGTTATCCTTGTTGACTTGTTTACACATTGATTTGAACCGCTATAGACATATACTCTTCAGATCTCGATCTAAGATATGCATTTGTTAGATTATGAACTCTAGAGATAGATTTAGATCTAAAATTCACTATGGGTGTCGAATCTTAATGTTCCTTATTGTTTAGTTGGGTGATACATCATCGATGAGACAATAAGGTAGAACTCTCTTCAGCATTTCAGATATGAACACTTATATGAATGATGCATGATAATATTAGACAAATGATAGATTTGTGTATAACTGGTTAGAAGAATGCATGCGTTATTGATTGGTGAACTCCAAATCCCAACAAGGCTCTGTTTATTTTAAGTTTTTACTTTATATTTTTCGTCTTAATATTTTTCGCTTTTATTTATTGAACCTTTAATCTTCTAACCGTTTTGTAACCATAAGCTTAGAAACTTAAAGACCGTTAAACGACATTCTTTCCCTTGCACCGATCCATGTGGATACGATAAAACTCGGAATACTTCCAAACTTACTTTTGCTTGCCGCTTTGCTGCAGTAACAAAATGGTGTCGTTGCCGGAGATTGGTGTTTTGATATTGAAAGCATTGCAATAGTTTCTATACTTTTTAGCTTTGCATAGTTGTATAAAATGTATATATACTTATTTCCTTTCACGTTTTTTCAAGTGTTTGTTAGGGATGGCTATTGGTGAAGGAACATCAGCAAATCCAGGAAGCAAAAACAACTAGCAACACCAAAAGAAGCACTGAGAGGGAGCATCTCTTTGTTATAGGTTTTCATTTAGTAGTATATTTATTAAAGAGTTAAAATGGATGGAAAACTTGAGAAAAGTTGGCATTTTTGAAAAATCGTGTTTTGCTGATGCCGCTTAGCGCAACCAGAGGGCGCTTAGCGTGCTCTGCTGCAAATGGAAAAATATTTTAGCCACATATCCACTTTCACCCTGGTCTTTTAACCCATTTTGAACTTATTTTGTTTTATGTTTAGTAGTAATTTAATTTAAAGTTATTAAGTTGTTAGAGACTTGTTTTATGTTGTCCAAAAAGCTTGTTTTTTATTTTCTTAATGAGACATGTGGTGATTGTTCAAGTTTGAGCATGTCAACAAGAAAATTTCATGGTAATGATAAAAGTTTAAAAAGAAAGTTGCATTGTCAAGGTATGTGTTTAGTGTTTTCTACAACATAGCGTGAACATTAACTTTATGCTTTGTACAAATAACATGACATTCATTCTCTTGCAATTCTTGTTCATTTATGAATCACTTTAGTTCATAGCCAAATGTGAGGAAATTGTCCATTGTTTACTAAATGCACAGGAGATCAACATCTTTGTTTAACTTGTTTGACTTATGTTTAATCTTATATTTGTGTTGATTGTATGAAAACATGAAAAGGATCGAGGCATTTTGTTTGATTTTGAGCATAACCACTTGACCAAATAGTCAATCTACCTTATGAGTGAGTGAGAATTTGTTAACCCCTTTGCCTTAGTATCATGATCCATCTTGGTGTTGGACTATAAACTTGTGTATGAGTAAGTAGTTCATCATAGATTCTGATTTTGTTTCTAAAGCCCTTGAACTATCAACCATGTATTATGGTTTAAATTTTTCCTTGCCTTAAAAAGTTTGGGAGCATTAAAGTCACGATGTTTGGTTGTATTCAAGTTGGGAAGAAAATGATTGGTGGCTTAAAGGTTTGTTGCCAAGAGGTTGAAAAAAATAAAGTAGTTGAAAAAGAAAGGCAAATGTGAAAACAAAAAAGAAGAGAAAAAAAGAAAAAGTAAGATCAAGGTTGTAGCAAATGAGCAAAGAGAAAAGGGTGAATAATTCTTGATTCCTTGAAATTTTGAGAAGTAATTTCTCTCATAGGATTAGGAAATTTTGTTTCAAAGGACTTGAGATATGACCCTTCTTTGTTAAACCAAGCCTCATTAGAACCCTTGAAAGTCCCTTGTGATTTGTGCTTTTATACTTTCAATATTAGTTTTTAGATGAATACATAATTTGATCGATGTTTGCATGATTGTTGGGTGTGAGTTCAATCCCTCATGTTTGTTCTTCATCTCTTGATAAAGGTGTGTGTTAGGTGTGATTCACTTTTGAAATTTTTTTGCTTTAGAATGTTTGACATGTGTTTTGTGCTTAGACTTTGTTTCATTGTGTCGTTGTAGTTTAGTGGTAAGTATATCTTGACTTGTGTTTTTGAAATTTGAACCATTCAATTGTTTTTGTTTCTAAAAATTTATGTGATCATGATTCTTGATTGTTGCTCTTGTCTCTTTAGGTTTGATTGATTCATATTTGAGGACAAAGAAGTTTGAAGTTGGGGAGAGTTTGATAAGTGTCAAATTATGTTAAATATGTGTGTAATTTATTGGCACTTATTGGCTTGATTAATTAGTTTTATTAGTGGAAACCTTGACTTTAGTTTGAGTAAGTAATCGTTTAGTATTATAGCTTATTTTTTGTCAGTTTGTGTAAATATAATTTATTTTGATCATTTTTTCTCTTTTTGTAGGTATTCATGCATGGTTGAAGCATTTGAATCAAAGGCAAGAGCATGGCTTCAATTTAGTAAGTTTTGGAATAAAGTGTTGTTGAGTAGGCTGAGCCCAAGTTCTGGCACGACCGTGCTAAGCCCAAGTTCTAGCACGACCGCATTTATCCCACTCTACACGGGCTTAGCGCGATGCCATTTTCCAGCATTGCATTTAAGTATATTTTAATAGATATTTTTCATAGAACTTTATATCTCTTTATTCCAACCATACTTTTAGAGAGATAAACGAAACCCTAAGGGGGATAAACCAAAATCAAAGGAAATCGGAGCTTGATCTTCGAGTAAGTGCTTTGATCTCTTGTTAGAGTCAGATGTAATCGATCGGTACCTTATTTATTTCTTCTAATCTTTGTATTGGGAACTGGTTTTGATTTAATATTAATGTTGTCTTTAATTTTATGTTTGTGGGTTTGAGTGTGTGTTGAGAAATCTCTTTCAAATCCTAGATCTAAGATATTCATCTATCAATGAGAAAACTCTAGACATAGATTTATGAGTTCATATTCACTAGTATCAAGCTTTTTTATTATTGTGTTGATTGTTAGCATGAGACATCATCTAGTGATTAATACGATAAAGCCCATGATAACGCTTTAGACATAAACGGTATTGTGAAGATGTGTGATAATAGAGACGAGGAACTATGTTCACATAGTTAAATTAGTCGAATACATGTTTAAAAGGGTTAATTGTTTGTACGTAGTTTGACCATGGCGTTGTATATGAATTAATCATTTATTTAATATGGATGTTATCCTTGTTTACTTGTTTGCACATTGATTTGAACCGCTATAGACATATACTCTTCATATCTAGGATATGCACATGTTAGGTTCTGAACTCTAGAGATAGATTTAGATCTAACATTCACTGTGAGTATCGAATCTTAATGCTCCTTATTGTTTAGTTATGTGAGACATCATCAATGAGAGAATAACATAGAACTCTCGTTAGCACTTCAGACATGAACACTGATGTGAGTGATACATGATATTATTAGACAAACGATTGATTTGTGTATAATTGGTCAGAAGAATGCATGTGTTATCAATTGATGAACTCCAAATCCCAACAAGACTCCGTTTATTTTAAGTCTTTACTTTATATTTTCCATCTTAATATTTTCCGCTTTTATTTATTGTACCTTTAATCTTCTAACCATTTTGTAACCATAAGCTTAAAAACATAGAGACCGTTGAACGATATTCTTTCCTTCGCACCGATCCTGGTGGATACGATAAAATTTGGAATACTTCAAAACATACTTTTGCTTGCCGCTTTACCACAGCAACAACAACAATAATGGTGGCAGCGACGTTCTTCTGAGCATGAAGGAACTCCATGATAGCATCCATATTACCTTGGAACAGATCCATATTACCTTGGAATTGAGCCAAGGTTTCCTTGTAGGCAGCATTCTCATGTTCATAGTTAGCCACGATCTTTGATTTGTTTGCTCTTGTGAAATATCGACGTCGAGTCGTCGTCTTTGCTACAGTTTGGAGAAATACGGTGTAAGCATTTTGATTTTCTGACATGGGATATGCATATGTGTGCATGAGTGAATAAATGCATGCAAAAATACAATTTTTTAATTTCAGGGAATCCACAGATTGTCAATATTGCAAAATAGTCATACAAGTATAGAAAGTAATACAGAATATAAAATTGATAGTGAAAGTACTCATTTTATTCAATAAAGAGAAACAAAGAGTACAACAGTTACAATCTCAGATATCTGCTCGAGGAGCTACAAGAAGGTTGACTTTGAACCTTTCGAACACAACCCTACACACAAACATGAAATGAAATACAATCCATGGGGTGTTATACAACATATGCTTTTCCAGCAACCCTGGCATATCTTCGAGTGCATGGTTAGCAAACCGGGCTAGGCACGTATGTCTGTCTTTCCAATACTATGCATCTTTTAAGAGATTCTGCAGCAAGGAGTGACTTGGTCCTTGGATGAGATATTTCAAGAATGTCTCTTTCTGATCCAAAAGAACTTTAATATGACGACTATGTCTCTGCTAGTGAGTGATCTCTAGTTTGAGTTGGTTGGCTTCTTCTTGCTTGTGATGCGCTTGATCCTTCAACCCTTGGATTTCCTTGAAAGCTTATTCAAGTTTGGTTTAGCGTTGAGGGAGAGATTCTGCTATCTTTTTAGTATAACTTTGTTCACTATTCAACTCTTTTTGGAAGTCTTCCAACTTGCTTTGAAGCTCTTTGAGTTGCGTCTGATAGTTTAACTCCCTCTTGGCAGCATGATATTGAGACTTGGCTAACTGTTTTTTCTTAGCAGCGAGGCCATCACAAGTTCCTTTTAGAGCCTCCTGGCACTACTGTGAAAAAAAGTGCGGGCAATGACAGAAGAGTCGCCACTGTTCGTTATTTATCCCAAAAAGAGGGAAAGGAAACGATCAGAGAAAACCTGACGAAAACGGGAGAAGAGAGGTCATCGCAACCATATATCGGGTTCGGGAGTCGGTTACGCAAAGGGAAGGTGTTAGCACCTCACGTCCTTCGTATTTGATGGGATCCACGCTTGTTATCTATCTAAAAAGGTGGTTATCTATCTAGCTAAAGGTCTCAGGAACAAAAGAAAAGAAAAGAGACTCGGCAGAGCATCGCCGCTATGTGCCTACGTATTCCCTCGTGCAATGGGAAAGTCATAGTCAACGTAGTTCGGCTAACTACGGGAGAAAGGGGGAAAGGTTGCTCGCCAAGACATCTCCGTCTTGTGCCTACGTATTCTCATCTGGTATGAGAAATCAGAGCAAACGTAGTTCGGGCTAACAAGAACACCGGTTGGTTCAAAATGTTTTACCTGAGTAGGGTTAAAACTTAGTTCTAGCAGTTAGGTGTGTGCAGCTCAATCATTGGAGACTTAGGCGTTACCTGTTTGCGGTAGAACCAAGAGTTAACAAAACTCTCCTTATGAAAAAGTTTTTCCAATTAAGATCCTGAAGGATAAAAAGGTTTGAAGTGGTTTTTGTGTTTTTTAGAGAAGAAGTGTTTTGAGTTTGATTTGTAACTCATGTAGCACTAAAGACTATGACTTAGGAGCGAATGTGTCGCATATCACCCTAAGGGTGTACACTAAACACTCTAGGAAATTGATAGGAAGCCACTCAATCACCATTTCCCAAGTACTTAAGGCTCGTAACGCACAACATTCATTAGCCTTTATTAAGTGTCTTGAAATTGTTTGAAGATGAGAAGAGAAAGGACACACTAAAGGGAGACTAACTCAAACCTAAAAGTTGTCATGGAAAGTGGACTTAAAGTTAGGATGAGAGGGAATGCTACCTAATGTTATCATGCATAGGTTCAAGCCTAAGGTCTATCATAATATCAAGAGATTAGAGGTCCTAAGGGAACATGGCAAAGAAGAAAGAAGAAGAAGGGAGCATAAAATAATAAAGATGCAAGTATGCAAACACATAATGCACAATTAGAATGACAGTGAGGGAGGAACAAAGTGTCGGGCAGTGGCCTCCATAAGCACATCTCAACCTCAATCATGCATATGAGAGATGCAAAAGAGAAATAAGAAAGAATGCACAAAAAGAAATCACACAAGTGCACCAAAAATGGGATGAAATGGGAGAATGAATCCTACAACCATTACCATCAACCAAAATGCCAAAAGGCAAAGCAAATGAAAGGAGATGGAACCAAAATGAAATGTGAGAATGGGAGGAAATATGAGGACAACAAGGAACTCATATGGCCAACTCAACCATAGGCCACACAACAAACAAACAAAGAAGCATCAAAAGGTCGTCAAGGATTCACCATTCATGATATGCTTCAAGTACCTCCTAAGGAGGGACTAAGCCATCTCAAATGGGCTTCCAAAGTCATTGGACAGAAGTGGGGATGAGAGGAAAAGATGAACAAATCAAACATCAAATACAACCAAAAGAAATGCAAGAAGAGGCAAGGAGAAAGACCTAAGTCTTAATCATGTTCAACACTTGAAGCACAAGTGGAAAGCCTAAAAGAATTGCACCATTCAACAAGCAAAGAACAACTTTATGACCCAAAAATGAACATTCAAGTACCTCAATATGTTAGAAGCATGAATCAAGAAGAATTGAGAGCTTAATGGATCCATAAAAGTCATTTCCAAAACAAACTAGGTCAAGCACTTGTATGAACCTCCCTTGGAAGTAACTTGACTTGCAAGTTTTTTCAAAAATAGGAAAAAGGTTCAAAAATAACCAAATAAGATCTCAAGCAAGCATCAAAGAGTTGGCAACCAGAGGCCAAAAGATTACAACCAATGTCATCTCAAATCATCATCAAAGAATTTGATTCACAAGGATGCACCAATTTGAGAGAGGGTTATCGAGGGTCAAATAAAATGCCATCAAAGTCAAACCAAAATGCACCAAACCAGGGGCAAAATGGTCCTCAAAAATCACTCAACTCATTGTCAGCATGAGGATTGATTTTCAGTCATTGGATCAAAAGGAAGAATTAAAAACAAATCAAGAACACAAAGTGATCAATTAATAATCCTCCTAAGACACTTCCAAATGATTAATTATTTTTTAATTGAAAAATAATCCAAAAAATAAAATAAAAATTTCTTAAAATCAAATGACATTTTAAAATGTCTGAAAAGTATTTTTGTGAATTTTTTACATCATTGGAAGCATTTTAATTGGATTAAAAACAAAACAAATAAAAAAAAGAAAATAAAATAAAATAATTAAATGCGCGTGCCAAATAGCAAATATATCATGTTCATTCTTGGACTGGGCTGTGAATGGGGTGTCAAAAGCAGTGTCAGGCCCAAAACCAAAACAAAGCTGAGCCAAGCATGAAACTCTGTGTTTCATTTAACGAGTTGGCAGTCAGCGTTTACGTGGCAAGTCAGCGTGAGATCTACATCGTTCATCTCACGAAGGTCAAAGTTTCAACTATCCTAGTGGCAATCCATGTATGCAACCGGAAAAAAAATAGACGCCGGAGCCACTGTGTTCTGGTCGTCTTCTCTGTTTGCCTCACCGGATATGGAGGTGTTAGACCTCACCAAAACACACGAAATTTAGGTATAAACTGATCCTCATGCAACGTAGATGATGAATCCACTCTTCAATTTCAATTATCACTTAAGAACAGAGAGAATCGAAGCAAACAAGAAACGAGCACAAAACATAAATCAGCAAGAACATGATTCTAATCTATCCAGATTTTGCCTACGTAAGTAGGACTTTAATATGCAACAACAATGGCACAAGATAGATGCATAAAATGAGAGAAATCTTGATTTGAAGCTTACCTAACGGAGTCTCTCTGTTGGAGCTTCTACAAGTGCTTAAGCTTGATGAAACTGTGAGATCCACTCACTAGAGCTCAAGGAAGATGATTCTGAAGTTGAATTACTTTGAAAATGCTCCAATTATGATTCACGATTTTGAAATTTAAATTCTCTTCTCCAACTGCAACTGAGCTCTCTAGGCACGAAATGGCATGAATGAATGCTCAAAAATGATCTGGACCTTTTATATGATGGGTTAGGAATAGTTTGGAGGCCCAATTGTGGCTGATTTGCTTGAAATTCAAAAATGCCCAAATTTGAATTCCATGCTCCATGCACACGTGAAATAGCTCCAATTCTCCTTGCTTTTGATTCAAAATCATTGCTGGGAGTACAAACTGATCATGTTGACTGAAATCATCCCTTGAATTAATCCAATGGTTGGTATTTGATTATGAAACTTCATCATGAAGTTACTTGAAATGGAACGTGTGTTTGCTTGCATGACTCCAAATAAAATTGTGCATTCTCCTTGGTAATGATAAAGGGACTCAAAATATGCACAAATATGACTTGAAAATGAGTTAAAATCAATCCAATTTAATTCATGCCTTTAAAGTGCTTTTTCATGATTTTTCCTTCACCAATCTCCAAACCCTAGCCAAATCCATGACGAGTGAGTGTTCTAAGATGAAATTGGGATCATTTGAATCAACTTTCATGTTGGGAAAAGTTTCATTTGAAGTGCACAAATGGATGAACAAGACCTATAATGAAACAGACCTATAATCTCACTTTCCCAAAGTACCCCTGCCTTGCAAACTTCATAACTTGAGTTCTACAAATCAGATGAAGGACTTCTATGACTTTTTGTAAAGCTAAGATCATGAGGAACAACTTTCATATTTGGTTCAAAGAGAGATGAAACAAGGATCTAGGTCAAAAATGCCTTGGAAGCTTGTGGACTTTTGTTGACTGAAAACACATTCATCTGAGGACCCATAACTTGTCAGCATCATAACTTGAGTTCTAGAAATCAGATGGATGAGTTCTAGTACTCAAAAGAAAGCTAAGAATATGCTCTAAAAGTTTCATGTTTGCATTAAAGTGAGATGAAACTTGTATCTTGAGATATGTGGTCTTGAAGTTAGGCACCAAACAGGGGATTTTACATTGACAAGCTTAGAAACCCTAATTTAGTAACTTCTCACACTCTTGATTCTTCTTAAATTGATCTTGAAACAACATCTTATATGCTGCAACACAACTTTACATGACCACAATGACTTAAAACCAAGTCTTAATCTCCTTTAAATCTCCAGTTGATCCTGCACTAGCCAGATGAAACCCTAGGTGTACAATCCTCTGACTACAACCTCTTGCACATGATGTATAAGCTCCACAATGGCTCTTAAGGCACTCCATGAGCTACCACAACATCCCCTATCCATAACCATGGACTCACAATCCTCTGATGATCCTCAATTGGCCTCCAAGATAGGAGATAAGCCACATACATCCACACACTCTCTCAAAGAGCATTGACCACTTCTTGATGACTCGATGAACACTCATGCTTGAATACAACCTTTTGCCCTGGCTCAAAACCCTTAGTAATCCTTTCTGGTTGTGCACACCTCTCTTGATCCCCTGCAAATGAGCAATGATATGCAAATGCAAAAATGCTAGAAGATGAAATGAAACATAAACCAAGTAAAGAAAAAGGTTGGGCAAATTTTGGGGTACAATAACTGCCCCTATTCAAGCGACTTGGACCTGACTGGGTGAAAAGAGAACAGCTTTCAGACAATCAAGGTAAAAGGCGGTTGAATACCAAAGAACCCAAAAATTTGCCAACCGCAGAAATCTCCGGAGATAGCTGAATCTGATAAACATCCGTATACTCCGCTGGGGAAGAGAGAAACTTAACCAAGCAACTCTGGTGTGGAAAACAAGAGAAATTTAAACAAATAACTCTACTCTGAGACAAAGAGAAACTTAACCAAGTAACTCTGTCGAGGAACCACATAATAAGATGAACACGTTCATCAAATATTGCGCAATGGTCTGAAGGGTATTATTTCAAATTATCGGAATTTGGATATTCAACGAACAGTAGAACCACATCAAAATTTACCGGAGTCTGGATACTCAATGAAAGTGACCGGAGCCTGGATGCTAAACGTAATAACCGGAGCCAGAATGCTCAACGTGGATGCCGGAGCCAAAATGCTCAATGTAATAACCGGAGCCAGAATGCTCAACGCATGAAAGGAATACACCACCACTTGGATATTTGTCGGAGTCTGGTTACTCAACGGAAAAAAACTGGAGCCTGAATGCTCGACGTAAATGACCGGAGCCAGAATGCTCGACGTAACAACCGGAGCCTGAACACTCAATGAAATAAGCAACTTCACTGGGGATTTATCGGAGTCTGGATACTCGACAAAAATTGACTGGAGCCTGAATGCTCAACAAACAAAGCACTACATCACGAATTGGAAATGCACCGGAGTCTGGATACTCAACAGAGAAGCCGGAGCCTGGATGCTCAACGTAAAAGCCGGAGCCTGAATGCTCAACGTAAAATAAGGAATTCATCCTGAATTGGAGATTTGTCGGAGTCTGAACACTCAACGTAATAAACCGGAGCCTGGATGCTAAACGCAATAACCGGAGCCAAAATGCTCAACGAAATTGACCGGAGTCTGGATACTCAACGGATAAAGTGATTTACAGATTGGAAATTTATTGGAGTCTGGATACTCGACGGACTAAGGAATTCATCACAATTATACTTATCAGGGTCTGGATACCACACCGACCTTACCGGAGTCTGGATACTCAACGGACACAGAAAATCATCACAAATATGAAACTTACCGGAGTCTGGGTACTCAACGGAACTGACCGGAGTCTGGATACTCCACGGATAAAAGAATATACCAATTGCAAATTCACCGGAGTCTGGATACTCAACGGAGAAGCCGGAGCCTGGATGCTCGACGTAGATGACCGAAGCCTGGATACTCAACGGACAAGGGAGTTCATCACTCATATACTCATCAGGGTCTGGATACCACATGAGTTCACCACCATACCACAAACCGAAGTCCGACGACACTGCTAGGGAATAACATGAGCTGGGGTCTGGATGCCACGCAGGCTAAGAGAAATCATTAGTTGCCAAGATCTGGATACCATAATGGCGCAAATATCAATTCTCCGGAGATACACACGAAACAAAGGGATAATAACCTGGCCTATGTTTCACATGCACATGTTTGAAAATGGCGTAATGCTCCATACAAAATGGAAATGTTACACGCTTGGGTAAATGCCATGCACGCATGCAGATGCAACATAACTGAATCAACAAAATAAATGCTAGAGATACAGAATCCATCCTGCTGGGACAGGAAACAACCCTGTTGGGGATAGCTTGCACGTGCCAATAACAACTGGACTTATACTGCGGAAACGGGCCCAGATGACTTCCTTCAAAAGAAAACTCATGGGTAACCACGTTCTGACAAGAACAACAATCCACTCGACTAAAGATACAAATCACCACCTGCTGAGGGAAAGGCCATGAACGACCTTCCAGAATACAAACCTTCTGGGAAATAGACAACTCACCGGGGAAATAAAATAACATGTCTCACCTGCTGGGGAATCAACGACTCTACGGGGCATCAACTCTGCTGGAGAACTCAGTCTGCGCTGCTAAGAGCTGAATATCTACATATGATCTGCTGGAGAAAGACATGTACTAACCCACTGCTGGGAAGAATTCCACACCTACTCAGTGGAAAGAAATCCAATATCGACTCGCTGGGAAGTAAGCACAAGCATGCACTTTGTGGGGATTAAATGCGTACCAACTGCCGGGGATAAGCGTACACGCTACCTGCTCACTTAACCTGCATACAACTCTACTGGGGATAGAGATGCAAACTCCGCTTGCTGGGGAACAAACTATGGCTGGAGATAAAACGAATTTCATCCATACCTCTTTGCCCCAAGGGTAACAACCCTGCAAAAATGAACAAACAGACAAGATATCCTACACAAAAGGAGCTGCCTCGGTCATCATCCGTGACGTCGTTCAATTAAATCAAAATTTTAACAATTATTGGCCAAGGCATACAAGTTTATGTATGCGCAAGTCTATCACAAAACATTGGGCGTTTTTCACAAACAAAACAGTAAAAGTTAAAACAAAGCAAACAAGATACTGAATAGTATATGTTTATTGATAAAAGGCCTGTAAATAGGCAAAGTTTTACAACAGATGAAACCCATGAAAAGAGGAAGCTGCACAAAAATATACAGATATGCACAAAAATATACAAAAGTGTACAGAAATGTCGGCAATGTGGCACAGACAAACACCATGAGCTGATCCCTCTATGACTCGCCTGACCTCGACGCTTTCTCGATGTTTCGTCTTCAGAAGAGATTGATTCGGATAAACGGCCCTCAGGTTCTCCCAATCCACTAAGCAATGAAAAATCACACGCAGACCACAGTCATTTGTTTTTCAATCCCTAACTTTTGCCTGAATCGCCCTTTCGGGTTTTCAATTCACCGGGATACCCATTTTTGCCAAACTCGCCTTTTCAGGTTTTCAAATTTGCGGGTGTACATCTTTTCATTTTTATCCCTAATTTTTTCCCGAACCCATTCTTTTTTATGGTTCGCCAGGATGCCCCATTTTTGCCTGGATTTTCTTTTTTCTTTCCAGCGGGTCTCTTTAAGCAAAGTATTTTTTAACTGCATATGCGTTCACAGGAGATGTAAAATCCTCACCATCCATGGTGGACAATAATAAAGCTCCTTCAGAGAAGACCTTTCGCACAACAGATGGACCTTCATAGTTGGGAGTCCATTTGCCCCTGTGATCTGATTGTGGTGAGAGAATCTTTTTCAGCACAAGATCGCTCATCTGAAAGCTTTGAGGACGCACCTTCTTGTTGAAAGCTTTCATCATCTGGCTCTGATATAACTGACTGTATGCAATAGACGCTAGCCTTTTCTCATCCATCAGGCTAAGCTGATTCAATATGTTCTTAACCCATTCTGCCTTATCGAGCTTGACGTCGACCAGAACTCTTAGAGAAGGAATCTCGACTTCCAATGGTAGGACAACTTCCATACTATATACCAGCGAGAACGGAGTTGCCCTGGTTGATATGCGTACTGTAGTATGATAACCGTGTAACGCAAAGCGCAACATCTCATGCATATCCCTGTAGGTGACGACCATCCTTTGCACTATCCTCTTGATATTCTTATTGGCCGCTTCAACAACGCCATTCATCTTCGGACGATAAGGCGATGAGTTGTGATGCTCGATTTTGAAATTCTGGCACAATTCCTTCATCATCTTATTGTTCAGATTCAAACCATTGTCAGTAATGATTCGTTCGGGCACTCCGTATCTATAGATGATGTCCTTCTTTATGAACCGGGCTACGACTTGCTTCGTGACATTGGCATACGAGGCTGCTTCGACCCATTTAGAAAGTAATCAATGGCGACCAAGATGAAACGGTGTCCATTGGATGCGGTGGCCTCAATATTGCCAATCATGTCAATGCCCTACATGGAAAAGGGCCAAGGATATGCCATGACATTCAGAGGACACGGCGGCACATGAATCTTGTCTGCATAAATCTGGCATTTATGGAATTTCTTCGCAAATTTGAAACAATCTGACTCCATCGTTAGCCAATAATACCCTGCTAGTAACAGTTTCCGAGACATAGGATGCCTGCCAGCATGTGTACCAAAAGTACCTTCGTGGACCTCCTCCATAAGCAGACTAGCTTCTTTCTCATCCACGCATCTCAACAACACCAAGTCATAATTTCTCCTGTAAAGTACACCATCTTGGTTCATATAGCAGTTGCCAGACAATCTCCTCAGAGTCTTCTTATCCTGGGTCGACGCCCCTGGCAGATACTCTTGGTTCTTGAGGAAATTCTGGATATCATAAAACCACGGCTTGCCATTAGAGGATTCCTCAATGGCGAATATGAAAGCAGGCCTATCAAGGCGTGAGATGACTATCCTTGGAGCATCATTCCAATGGTTCACCTTGTACATCGAAGATAATGTCGCCAGAGCATCTGCCATCTGATTCTCTGCTCTTGGCACATGGTGAAACTCTACCCTGTCAAAGAAAGGTAACAACCTCCTTGCATAGTTCATGTAAGGAATCAGATTTGGCTGACGAGTTTCCTATTCTCCTTTGATTTGATTAACCACTAGCGCTGAATTGCCATATACATCCAAAATCTTGATCCTCAGATCAATAGCTTCTTCCAACCCCATGATGCACGCTTCGTACTCGGCTTCATTGTTGGTGCAAGGGAATGTCAGCCTGGCAGTGAAGGGGATGTGAGTGCCATGAGGAGTCGTGATGATTGCCCCAATTCCACTACCATACGAGTTGACAGCGCCGTCAAATGTCATCTGCCACTGAGAACCCTTCTCCGGACATTCATCGGGTAATGGCTCATCACAGTCTTTCATCTTTAAGAACATGATGTCTTTGTTAGGGAAATCAAATTTCATCGGTTGATAGTCATCAATCGGTTGTTCAGTAAGGTACTCTGACAAAACACTTCCCTTGATAGCTTTTTGGGAAACATATTGGATATCGTATTCTGTCAGTACCATTTGCCACCTGGCAATTCGACCTGAGAACGCTTGCTTCTCGAAGACATACTTGATCAGATCCATCTTCGAAATCAGCATGGTTGTATGATTCAGCATGTATTGTCTTAAACATTTGGCAGCCCAGGCGAGTGCACAACACATTTTCTCAAGCATCGAATAACGGGACTCATAATCTGTGAACTTTTTACTCAGATAGTATATCACATGCTCTTTTCTGCCTGTCTCGTCCTGTTGACCGAGAACACAACCCATACTATTCTCAAGAACCGTTAAGTACATGATTAAAGGTCTTCCAGCTACTAGAGGTATCAGTATTGGAGGCTCCTGCAAATACTCTTTTATCTTATCGAATGCTTTTTGACAATTTTCATTCCAGACGACCGCCTAATCCTTCTTTAGCAATTTGAACATTGGTTCACACGTGGCCGTGAGATGAGATATGATCCGAGCAATGTAGTTCAACCTCCCCCAAGAAACCACAAACCTCTTTTTTTGTTTTCGGCGGTGGCATATTTTGAATAGCTTTATTTTTGCAGGATCGACCTCAATTCCTTTTTCACTGACGATAAACCCCAGCAACTTTCCTGATCTTACCCCGAAGGTGCACTTATTAGGATTTAACCTCAACCTGAATTTCCTGAGTCTCTCAAACAGCTTTAACAAATTGACCAGATGCTCTTCCTCCATTTGGGACTTTGCAATCATGTCATCAACATATACTTCAATCTCATGATGAATCATATCATGAAAGAGAGTCACAATTGCCCGCTGGTAGGTTGCCCCTGCATTTTTCAACCCAAAAGGCATTACCTTGTAACATAACGTCCCCCACGGCGTGATAAACGTCGTTTTCTCCATATCCTCTGGTGCCATCTTAATATGATTATAGCCCGAAAAACCGTCCATGAAGGAAAACACGGAAAATTTAGCAGTATTGTCAACCAACACGTCAATATGAGGGAGCGGGAAATCATCCTTTGGGCTCGCCTTATTTAAATATCTATAATCAACACACATCCGTACCTTACCGTCCTTTTTTGGTACTGGTACGATGTTGGCGGCCCATGGAGGATAAGTTGTCACGGCTAAAAACCCTGTGCCCAACTGCTTCTGGACTTCCTCTTTGATTTTTACTGCCATGTCTGGTCTCGTCCTTCTAAGCTTCTGCTTGATCGGCGGACACTCTTCATGTAACGACAAGAAATGAACCACTATGTCAGTGTCAAGCCCGGGCATGTCCTCGTAGGACCAAGCAAAGATGTCACTATACTCTTGAAGCATCTCAATCAATCTTTGCTTGATGTCACTCTGTAACGCAACCCCTATTCTGACATTTCTGACGACTTCTTCAGAACCTAAATTGATGACCTCAATCTCTTCCTGATGAGGCAGAATGATCTTCTCTTCTTGTTTCAAGATTCTAGTTAGCTCTTCTGGCAAGTCTTCATCCTCATCACTCTCTTCTTTAGCTTGAAATATCGGGTGATCAAAGTCGAAGCGAGTCATAGAAGGTTCTAGATTGGTGTCATCTGCAATGTGAATCCTGCAATGATAATGATTAAATGCTTCAAATGATACGCAAAATAAGCACAAAATCACATTGCCATTTTATTGTAAAAACAAAATAAGAAAGACAAGGATCACAAAATTTGAATGAGAAAAACACCCCTTGATTAATTGATAAAGCAATATTCAAGCATAAACAAGTAGGCCCTGAAGCAAATACCGCTATGCTCCGGGTAGAACATAGGGTTATACAATAATCAGGAAAAGCAAATCATTATTGTTCTGTTGTTACTTGAATGAATTCCTCGATAGACCAGTTGTGCAGACTCTGTCCTGGAATGCAAGGCTTAATCTAAGCGTCCATGTCACAGTCGCTATCCCTCTCTTCGTCTGAAACAACGTTGATCCTTTCAAAGATAACTCCTCCTTTAGTAAACTGCACAGGTCCTTTATAGCGTGGTGCACTCTGTGAGGATGAGGAAGAAGATGGGCGGTACCCCAAACCAAACTTATCTTGCTTGTTGGGAGTCTCCAGCACTCGACCCCAACCTTGCGATGCCCCAGCCTGCACTGCTGCTTGGGCCTCCTTAAAAGATGACATGGCCACTTCTGGCACTTTGCTCACGACAGGAGATTTATCTTTGATCTGAACCGTATCAAAGGATTGACAAAGAGTCTCATGTATTTCTCCATCCACCTCAACATATTTAAACAAAGACAGGTGACTAATCATTATGTCCTCTTCTACGCATACGGTGACAATGCTGCCACCAACCATATACTTAAGCTTCTGGTGCAGAATGGAGGTCACAGCCCCTGCTGAGTGAATCCACGGACGGCCCAACAAGCAGCTATAGGAAGGCTGGATGTCCATAATGTAGAACATTGCATCAAACACTTCGAGTCTCACCTGAATAGGCAATGTCACCTCTCCGAATACCGATCTCCTGGTACCGTCAAAAGCATGCACTACCAGATCATTTGGCATGCAAATCAGTCCCTACATGTCCAACTTCATCGGGCCTTTCTTCGGCAGTACGTTCAAAGACGATCATGTATCAACGAGTACATGAGACATAACAGCCCCTCGGCATTCTAAGGATATGTGCAACGCACAGTTATGGTTCCTGCCCTTCGGTGTCAAATCCAAGTCTATAAAACCCAGTCCATTCCCTGCGTTTACGTGTGCAACAACCCCTTCGAGTTGATTAACCGAAATCTCTTGCGGTATGTAAGCAGTATTCAGTATTCTCAACAATGCATTCCAATGCGCTTCTGAATATAGCAACAACGACAGTATAGATATTCTAGAAGGAGTTTGCTACAGGTGATCGACTATCTTGTAGTCACTCTTTCTTATTAGCCTCATAAACTCTTCTGCATCTTTTAACAAAGATTCCTTCTCACTAGCCTGAGAAGTTTCTTCTACCACGACTTTACTTTTTCCTTTGTCAACTCTATCAGCAACTGCCTCAGGTTGTGATAATACTCTCCCGCTTCGAGTAATTCCCCCTGCTCCAACAAGATTATCCACTGAATCAACATGTAAGCTCTCCAAATCTAGCTTCTGTCCATTGCAATATACCTCTGCTCCGTAGTTCCACGAAATAGCTTTGGTACTCTCATACGGCATGGGACCAGCTTTAGTGATGACGATTGTTGGCGGCCTTAGTGCAGAAATAGTAATGGTTTTGTATGGAATAGAGATCGTTGCAACCTCATTCCTCTTTTCAACCACTAACTCTTCATACTTGTTCTCAACAACCCGGTCAAACTGCAATACCCCTGCATCCATCATATTCTGAATACAGCTCTTCAATCTATCATATCCCTCGGGATGACTTGAACATTCAACACAAAATTCCTCACACCTTGGGAATACGCCCCCTTTCAGCAACCTAGCCTTCACGAAGCGTAGCGGTGTTTTCAAATCATTGACATCGTTTACCATATCTAAACCTTCATCTTCAATAATTGCGCTAACTCCGACTGCCCCATGGTTGGGCATGGGGTTTTGTATGACATTGGGAGCGTCGTGAGAGAAATTTATGGCTTTACTGTCCATCAAATCTTGCACTTTGTGTTTGAACACCTTGCAGTTATCAATATTGTACCCCGGAGCACCTGAATGAAACTCGCATCAAGCGTTCGCATCATAACCGGGTGGAGGTGCACCTGTCAATGGAGCTAAGGTTCTCTTCTGAATAAGCTGCAATTGTAACAGAGTTTGCAATAATTGGAAATACGGCATTGGCAGAGAGTTAAATTGCCTATTTGCCGTCCGGGAATGATCCGAAAATCTTCAATAACCATGTTGATTCTGCTGATTCTGTTGTGGTTGTTGTTGACGTTGTTGTGGAACTATAGGAATTGTAACACTAGCAACCTGCTGTTGCTGACGATTCTGTCGTCTATTCCCTCGGGAACTAGACACTGAATTGGTATCTCCTTCTCGTTTCTTATTACCGAATACCTTCTTACCTCCTCCTCCAACTGAGGGCATTTCACCAGCACTAATCTTCCCTAACTTGATACCATTTTCCACCCTCTCTCCGATGATGATTAAGTTAGAGAAACTACCCGACATGCTACTGATAAGCTTCTCGTAATAGACGCCAGGAAAGGTGGCGACAAACATATCAATGAGCTCACGCTCTACCATGGGCGGCTGCACCCTGGCTACTAACTCCCGCCACCTTTGGGCATATTCCATGAAACACTCATTGTTCTTTTGTGAAAGATTTTGAAGCTAGACCCTGTTAGGAGCAAGGTCGTTGATGTATTGATAATGTTTCACGAAGGCCTCAGCTAGGTTCCTCCAACCGCGGATATTCACAGGTTCCAGACTCATGTGCCACTCCAACGAAGGACCAGACAAGTTGTTCTGGAAGAAATGCACGAGGAGCTTCTCATCATCCGAGTAGGCAGACATTTTACGATAATAGGATCGGAGGTGGACCCTTAGACAGGTGGTTCCCTTATATTTGTCAAAGTCAGGGACTTTGAATTTCAGTGGAACTTTCATATCTGGGATCAGCCCCAGATTAGCCATATCAAGGCCCATGGAATTTTGATTTTCAAGATACTTCATCTTTTCTTCAATCAGCTTGAACCTCTTATCACCTTTAGAGGGCAACTCAGCAACCACAACCCTCGGCGAGAACATATCATCTTGTCTGTCTTCATTCCAGAGTTGATCCATGTTACCATGTATAACACAAGTGGCATCAGGACCATAACCATTCCCATTAACATTACCATTTCCAGCATTACCAAAACCAACATTGTCGAAACCAGCAGCATTGCCATTACCATTCCTTCCAGCAGTAGGGATAACCAAAGTAGGAATAGAGTTATCCGCTCGAAGAGTCTCAACATGTGGAGGGTTGGCAGTGTTCTCACCATGCAACACACTGTTGTTGTCAACACGTGCAATCAAGGGCTGCACCAAAGTACGAAGTTGTTCTTGTACGTTAGCCACTCCCTGCATGACCTCCATAAACTGGGTCATCCGGTCCCTCATCTCCTGCATCTCTGCTTGCATTTGCTCCATCACTCTTCTCTGATTCCCTCTGGTAGCGTACCAGTGAGTTGTTTGATCGACAATCCTAAAACACACTAACGGACCGCAGGAAATAAGATTAACAGTTCTGATGCACCTGCAATGCAAAATACAAACATGTATGTATGCAACAGGGAAATTTCCCCCCTTGATTCTAGTTCCGAGAAAAAAGCACAACAATGGAGAGCCCCACAGGCAAGCATATAATAGCAACTCCTTGTATATCATCATAGGCAAGCAGGCAAGGTACAAGCAACAACTAAGTACAATAAGAGAGGACCTCAACCAACAAGTCTGATGATGGTCAATACAACAATCAAGCAACAAGCTACACGAGAAAAACAAGATAATCAAGCTGGATGACGAGACCGGAAGTCCTCTAGCAACTCCTGGGTCTCAGGATGATCTGGTCTATTGAGTAGCCCCTGAATAAGTAGCTCTCGCTGGCTAATAGTGCGCTGTAGACCCTCAACATAGTCTTCCCAGGCTCCCTCGCCAAAGACCTCCTCAAGCTTACACATCTTCGAATCAACTCTAGCTCTGAAATCCTCCAAGGTTGCAAGTGCTTCGTTCAGCCTACAATCACTGTATCGTCTAAGTGAAGCTTCTGTTGAAATCTTCTCGTCCTTCGCTCTGAGTTGAGTCTTCAACTTGCTTATCTGTAGCTTTAACCCGTCTTCGTGCTCTTTGTTGTTGGTAAGCGTAGCATTCCATTGGTCGTTAAACTTAGAAATCTCTAAGTAAGCTCTATCCAGATCTTTCTTCTTGGAAGCAAGAACACTACTAACAGCTTTTAGGTCTAGACCTAGACGTTCCCTGGCGCTAATCTGCTTGGTCAATTCCGTCCCTAACCTGTTCACCAATTCAGTCTGTTTCTTCAAGGAATGAGTAACTTCATTCCTCTCACTTCGAAGCTGAGCAATCTCTTTTTCCAACTCTCCGTTAGCTTTTCTCAACTCTTCCTTCTCAAACCATAATTGATTGTACTTCTGAATGTCCACAGTGGTAGGTTCCTCAATCATTAGAGGATATAAAGGCGCAACTGAAAGAAACGACATCAGAAACTTCGCAGCCCTCTCACGAATCCAAGTCAAGTAAGGATCACAGGCTCAACTGTTACTCTTCTCTAACAATGCTTTCCCTTTCTTGTGAATACTGCTCCAAGCATGCTCCACTCTAGCTAAGGCATCCCCTTCCAACAATCCGGTGAGATACAAATATTCCTGTATCTCCTCTTCCTTCGGAGGATCTCTCAGTGCGTACCCAAACTGCCTAACCAATAAGGATGAGTTATAGTTGATGCATCCTTTCCTTCCGACCATAGGGACATTAGGAAATCCACCGCAACTATAAATGATCTCTGTACCGAGCATATCTATATCAAACCAGGTAATGTTCTCTGCAGACAAACCCATCAACCTATCCGACCACTCTAAAGTACCAGCAGTAGCAACAAATGGACCTGTCTTGGGCATATGACTAGCAAACCACCTGTACAACAAGGGAACACAACAAGATACATTCTTTCCCCTCCGGTTCTTATTCTTGTGGTGAACAGAATGATAGACATTGCCTAGCAGCGTGGGTACTAGATTCTCGAAAGAAAAAATATAGAAAGCATCTGCATCTACAAAATTCGGAAGATAAGGGAACAATATGATACCATAGATGCAAAGAGCTAAGATGGCGCTAAACACGATCCAACAACCCTCTTTGGCGAACTGCTGAGCCTTATCAACCAGGAAAGGCAAAGGAAAACCAAACATCCCACTCCTTTTGATCATCTTCCCCTCTAACTCTGAAGCATCCAAATGTAGTGCAACAACGAGCTTGGCCAGATCAGGCTCAACATCAATGTGGTAGAATGGCATCTGGTCTAAGATAGGAACACCCAACAGCTCAGAATACTCCTCTAAGGTAGGTGCCAGAACATAATCCGGAAAAACAAAACACCTTAGTTGTGGGTCATAGAACTGCAGAAGAGTATAGACACCATTGATCTTATATGCTGAAGGCTTGCAGACACATCTCACTAGCTTCCCATAAGACTGCTTAAAGTCCTCCATCACCTTCCTGTTAGCCATGGCAATCAAACTCCACAAAGAACTAACATCTGGAGTTGGAAACCTGTATGCCACTATTCTCTTCAAGGGCTCCATGTCAGAAATAAGGGAACAAGATCACTATAATCGAGGAAGGAAATATGCACCTGCAACATAATACATGTCAATGAAATGCAAATGAAAATGCAAATGCAAATGCAAACAGGGGATCAAGATTGATGTCCTGTTGATCGAGAAGAACCAGCGCTCCGCTTTAGAAAGAACATAACACTGCTCTGATAATAGGAACCTCTGATACCAAGAACACAAATTCATATTACAAAGAAAACCGGGTATTCTGAAAGTCAAGGTTTCCTACATAACCCAATCTCTCTCACAGGTATGGACCTATCCACTGATAAGGTTCGACATCCTATGCATTCATCAGCGTCACAAACTTTCAAGAAACGATGATACATTCACCATTTTTGGTTTGGCATCATAATCTCTTGAAGAGGCCTCACTTAGCTGAATCACATTTGATCGGTCCTTAGAGTTGACAACCCTCAGATCCAAAATCCCCTCAGATCCTAAGGATCGAAAAGGAAATCATCAAAGAGAATCTCGTCTGAGCGCGAATTTCATGGGAACTTGTGCCTGCTAAGCAAGTAGGTCCACCACTACTCTCCATTACTAATGCTAGGTTTGTCCTCAAGCTCGGGTCCGACTTATCTCTCAATGGAACATTCCCTCCCTACAACACAACAATAATGATATATACAATGCGACAAGTAAATGCGGAAAGACAAAGATAAAGCACATATATACAACACCCAAAAGACAAACAACCAAGCGCTAGGATTGACTCGCATAGGGGATGTTCTTGTCCCCAACAGAGTCGCCACCTGGTGCTACTGTGAAAAAAAGTGCGGGCAATGATAGAAGAGTCACCATTATTCGTTATTTATCCCAAAAGAGGGAAAGGAAATGATTAGAGAAAACATGACGAAAACGAGAGAAGACAGGTCATCGCAACCATATCTTGGGTTCGGGAGTCGGTTACGCAAGGGGAAAATGTTAGCATTGACCACTTCTTGATGACTTGATGAACACTCATGCTTGAATACAACCTTGCCCTGGCTCAGAACCCTTGGTAATCCTCTCTGGTTATGCACACCTCTCTTGATCCCCTACAAATGAGCAATGATATGCAAATGCAAAAATGCTAGAAGATGAAATGAAACATAAACCAAGTAAAGAAAAAGGTTGGGCAAATTTTGGGGTACAACACCTCCCATACTTTCCTTCTTTTGTTATATTTTGCTCGAGTTTCTTCAGCTTCTTTAAGCGCTCGTTCCCTCTTCTGGTTGAGGTTGAACTTCAAGTTTTCTCTTTCTAGCATGAGCTTACTAAGATCAACGCGGAGGTCATCATTTTCCTTTTCCAATCCCTTGATAATCTCTTTAAGTTTGTCTATCTCATAAACAAAAGTCATAGGAGGTGCAGAAGGCTTGAAATTCATGGACGACTCCCAAGGATATGGCAGCTTGATAATCTTTACCCTTGACCGAACCCAGTATATATATATGGATCCATTGCAATGCAATTTTGATTACCAAGCTCCTTTTTCCCAACACGATGAATTTTGCCCCATGCGTGATCTATCTTCTTCAACAACTCAAAATCAACAACCCTTTGGCTACCAATAACTCTTCCATATACTTTTCTTCAGGTTTATATTTTAGCGCATAACCCAACTGATGAACAGAGAGGACATAGTTGTAATTGATCAATACATCTTTGGTACTAACAAGAGGAACATTTTAGAATTCACCACAACTAGAGATGAGCTCAATCCCATCATAATCATGGTTGTACCAAACTATATCATCAACACTCAATGACATTAGCCTTTGAGACCACTTTAACGCTCCTACATTGTCAATAAAGGGGCCTCTACTCGACAAATGGGTCAATATCCACTTGTAGAATATAGGAATACAATAATTAATCTGCCCGCCCTTCTTCTTATTCCTCCATTAGAAAGAGAAGAAAACATCGACTAACAGAGTAAGGTTCGAGTTTCCGGAGATGAAGATGATAATGGCAATTTATCAACGAACCCCTCAATGTTTGTGAAGAGTTCCAAACCATAACTAAAGATGGCAGAGACAACATAATAAAACTCCCAGCTTCCATTATCATCAAATGTAGTGGCTCTTTCAAACAGGAACTTTGGAGGAAAACCCTTGGAATTACCCTTGGAAAGGATGTTGGAATCAACTACATTCTTCTAGAGATGAAGAGCTCATGCAATCATAGCGGAGTTTGGAAAACCTTTTATACCTATATAAGGAATCTGATCTTTAACCGAAGTATTAATGATATGGGCAAACTCCTCCAGAGTGGGATCCAAAAGGAAATCCTGAAATGTGAAGCAATGCAAGGTAGGGTCATAAAATTGTGCAAAAGTGAGGACCAACCCATCATATTTCTTAGTCAGCAAAATACCCAACAAGTTACCATACGCCTTCTTAAAGGCATCCCTGTAGTCACCAACTAAAAAGTTCCCAAGCTTCTTCAAATCCCTGAATTTAGAATCCCTAAGCTTGTATTGATAAGTGTTCCTTCTGTCAGACTTCTCCATAACTGAATGAGCTAATATGCACGACAGACTAAGGATTCCCTGAAAAATGCACATGCTAAAATTAATTCTATTATGATGTAATAGTAATTCAATGATCATGGATTCAGAGATTCAACATATTCTGGATAGTCTATAAGTTCTGTTTGTTGTAGGTTCAAAGGTCTAACATATACAATAGAATAGAGGTATGTTGGGACTTGGTTTCCTACAAAAATCCATATCCCCCTCACAGGCAGGTTCTAGTCTTCAAAGGTGAATCTAAAAAGGTTCCTAGAGTCATGAACCCATTTTGAGATACCACTATCTGGGACAAATGACTCGTCGGACGGTGATACTCCCAAAAGGATCTACTCTAGGCATGACGTCTCGTGTTGACACTAACGAAGACTTACTCCCAGTAGGTCAACACGACTATAGTCACAATACTATCCTGTGTGTATGCTCAAGCTCAATTATAGAGTTTATCTCTCATGTAACATCATCTCAGCCCACAACAGAGAATAACACAAATATCTAACATATAAAACATATGAATATTTAAAGCAGTAAAATAATGCGATAAATAACATAAAGATAAAGCAAGTAAAACATAAAGATAAACACCCAAACAAACAAAGAAACAAACAAAACTAAAATAGACTCCTACTTGCAACAGCAAGGACTCCCCAACAGAGTCTCCAGTTGAAGCAAGCGGGAATATAATCGAGTGCATCGCACGCTCGATGGTACAACAGAATCGCCACCAAACTTTATTTATTCTAAAAGGAAAGGGAAAATATCGATAAAATCCAGGGGAAAGAAAAATGGGCAAGGGAGTCGGTCATGTAAGGGGAAGGTATTAACATTCCTTATATTCGTCGTACTCGACGAGAACCATTTTGCTTGTTGTTTGCTCGGATGGGTGCTACTAACTAAAGGTTACTCGCGAAAGAAGGAAAAAAGATGATAAAGAGAGTGCTCATGGAGGATTAGGGCCCTCGTGCCTACGTATCATCATAGTGCAATGAAGAAATTAGAGCTACGTAGTTCGGAGAATTAGGGGGAAAAGAAAGGAAGGAAGGGTGCTCGCCAAGATCTCACAATCTTGTGCTGACGTATCCTCATGGTGCAATGAGGAAATTAGAGCTCCGTAGTTCGGAGAACTAAGGAAAAAACACTTGAATGTGGTGTCAAAACCGAGGGGTATAGAGTTTGAAATAAATAAGAGAAATGGTATTTTAACCGAGAATCAATGATTAAACAAAAGAGAGGAGTTATAAGGTTTGTTAACCAAGAAGAGGTGATTAGCCAAAAAATTGTCTTTTAACTGAAATTCAGTGTTTAACCAGAGAAAGGAAGAGAACGTGGTATTTAAACCGGCAAACGATGATTAACCAAGAAAAGGAATAATGGGGTTTGTTAACCAAAGAATGGTGATTAACCTAAGAATGAGCTGGTATTTAATTAAGACTCAGTGATTAACCAAGGGATAGAGGTGTGGTATTTAAACCGACAGGCGGTGATTAACCAAGAAAAGGAATAATAGGGTTTGTTAACTAAGGAATGATGATTAACCCAAGAATGAGTTGGTATTTAACTGAGACCCAATGATTAACCAAGGAAGAGAGGTGTGGTATTTTAACCGAGAATCGGTGATTAACCACGAAAAGGGTGAAAATGGTATGTTAACCAACCGTCCATAATTAACCAAGGAAAGGGCGTTATAGGGTTTGTTAACCAAGAAATGGTGATTAATCTAATAAAGAATTGATGTTTTAACTGAGAAACAATGAATAACCAAAGAAAAGAGTGTTTTAACCAGTAAGTGGTGATTAACCCAAGAGAAAAGGGAATGTTGGTATTTTAACTGAGGATCAATGATTAACCAAAGGAAGAGTGTTTTAACCCGTAAGTGGTGATTAACCAAAGATAAAAGGATATTGAAGTGCATCATTGTTGTTTATTGACATGATGAACGAGACTTGCCAATTATGTGACTTGAATTGCACTAAAGTCTACAAATGGAGGCAAATACTCTTAGTAACTATGGCCTACGCCTCGTACGCAAAGATACTCTAGACAAAGATCAGACTGGTCCCTCTCATGATTCTCCATTGCTTAAGGCTCATGGCACACAATTCATGTCGGAATCGACAAGCGTTGAATAGTAATCCTTCGTTGTCGCGCTTTGTACAGTGCTCCCGTCTTGCCTTGAGATTTTGCACGAGGTCTCAAACGAGAAAAGACTTGATTGTGAAGCGGGAAAGGTAATCTTATTCGATCTAGTGGTCGAGGACCATGGGTATGCAAGTTATCATGAAATTAATTGATCCAAGCAAAATTGATCAACTAATTCGAAGGAGAAAGAAAGTGCCAAATTAAATCTTTTAATACAATTAAAAGATCAATCATGGAAATAAGGAGTGGAATGATTATGCAAAAATCAAATTTACTCAAGCAAGAGTAAATCTAGTGGATTAAATGGAAATAAAAATCATATAGGTGAATCAAATATCATGCATTTATACTCATTTTACATGTTAATAAATAAGCAAAAATAGGTAAAAAAATGCTTCAAAGATATAAAAGTCTCACAAGAAAATTCAAGGAAATCATGCCTTTAATTAAACAAGAATATTGTGGGGGGTATGCAGACCAGAAAGGAGTGTTAACACTGATACAGGCCTAACAAAGGAAGGTCCAAAAGAAAAGGGAGCAATCTGTCTCAAAACAGGGCGAAAAAGAAAAAATGCGCAGGTGTAACCGGTTACACAAATTTCACTAACCAGGCACACCATGGGAAAAAGAACTTACCAGGATGCGCAAAAGGGGTGTAATCGGTTACACCATATGCAGTAACCTATTACACCTGCAACAACAGCAAAAAACAATTATGAAATAAGCAGTTCCAGAATCAATTAATTCACACACTTACAACAGAGCAATAGATACGAAAATACATCAATTATGAGCAATTATGAGCTAGCAAAATCAAGCATACATGTTTAAGTTTCATGTAGAAAAAGAAGACTTAAGAACTACATTGCGAACGCGAGAATTTAGCGAAAACGATAACGAGTATGAAATTCACCAACCTATAAGGTTGAGATTTTCCTTGGTAATTGTTGCAATCAAAATGTGATAGAGAGAAGCTAAGAAAACCATAAATCTAGAGATTTCCACAAGCAAGCTAAGAATGATGCGATAACCGATCCAAATTCGAAATTGCACCAAACTTCTCCAAGAATCAACTTTCAATGCTTGAAATGGAGTAGTTTCTTCTGTTGCTACATATCAAAGGAGTAGAAGAGTGTGATAGGGTAAAGGTTTAGCTCAAAGGATAATAAGTTTCAATGCAAATCTTGCTAAGTTTTAATAATGAATGAGCTTTGGTGAGGTTTGGGAAGAAGATGATGATTGAAAGAGAGAGAGAGAGAGAGAGAGAGAGAGATGCATAATATTCAGAAAATGAGAGAGAATGAAGAGTGAAAATTCAGAGCAAAGTTGGAATTTGGAAAATGAAAGTTGGATCCTTTGCATCAATGTGAAGAGTTTGTTTATAAAGAGCATAAGCTTGGAATGAATTGAGGTTTGGAGCTTGGTGTGAAGTTATCTTAGGGAGGGTTAGAGCTAGGTGTGAAGTTAGTTAAGCCCAACTCACTGTGTCAACTTCCACTCAGTTAGTTATTCCTAACTCAGTTGGTTGGAGGGAGTTAATTGCCAACTAAATGGTTAATTGTGTTAAAATGAAATGGAAATGAGGTTGCATGGTGTAGTGCACTTGAGTTGATGTATGGGAATATGTGAAGTTACTATCATTTGTTGTTGCAATGTATGTATAAAATAGCTATTTTATGTGGGATTAAGGTGTGGAAAAAATCTTGGAAGTAACCACTATAGTACCTGAGATGATGCTGAAAAAACAAAATCACGCAGGTGTAATCGGTTACCCTGATTGCTGTAACAAGTTACACATGCCTATGCACGTGTCTCCTGAGTTGTCAAAGAGGGTGTAATTGGTTACCCTAATCTTGGTAACCGATTACCATAGTAAACAAATTATTTTTCTGCTTTTTTGTTTCGTGTTGTTTTGGACATGGCTTTGTATCCCAGACTTGTACTTGGATTAATTGGATCTGAACCCTTTATATGGACATAATGGTTGATTAGACCACTTGACGACTTTGCTGGGGATAAATCCAACATCGGTATTATGCCATTACCACTTCATGACTAGCATAAACTATTGGATTGAATATTCTTGGAATAATGTTCATAAATAAAATGCAATTGCATGTGTTGCAAACATGGATGCATATGCCTCATGCAAAAGGAAAAAGGCTAGTAAGGGTAGGACAAATTTTGGGGTACAACAATGACGTGCCGCCACCGCTTCCTACAGTTGATGCCGATGACCAACAACGCCTTTTGATGATTGCAGTTATTATGGATAATCTCATGGGTTTGGTAAGCCCAGATGGTGAGGTTTATACTAGATTATCTCGGGTTGCACACATAGCCTACAGGGGGACTATTTAGACATTATTGTTGTCTTTATGTATTATTTGTATATTACATGTAACATTACTCACACATCTTCATTATAACTTTTTATTAGATAATATTTTTAATCTCCCATTGATGCAACATCAACACAAACTAACATTTGACAATGCATTACATAAGTTAAACATAATTTTAAAAAATGATAATAAATAAGAAAACCTGACATTACCAAATGATTCTAGACATTTCATCATCTTAATTATGTCGTCGATAGACCTTGAAATCTTAGCATCTAACTCGATCGACCCATTTGTTAACCTATGGTGAAAGGATCTTCACATATCCTTCACATCATCATTGGTCTTCACTCAATAAGGTTGTATTTCACTCTTTCGTTATTATCAATCCAATCTTCACGAAACTCGATATTTCTCTCCTTTATGTTTTTAGTATCATACAACAATCCATTCAATTTTGACGTCAATACGACAAGATATGTGGTGTCATCCGGAAGCCGGAACTTTACGTGAGGTGAAACTCTGTTGAATTACATTTCTGCCTTAATCAAAAATTAAGAAAGAGACATTTTTTGAGATGTTTTTATCAAACAATAGGTGACCCCCTTATTTATACAACTTTGTTTTTATTCTGGACCACAAAAAATTGTCGGCAAAATTTATTAGATAATATTTTTGATCTCCCATTGATGCAACATCAACATAAACTAACATTTGACAATGGATTACATAAGTTAAACATAATTTTAAATAATAATAATAAATAAGAAAGCCTAGACACTACCAGATGATTCTAGACATTTCATCATCTTAATTATGTCGTCGATAGACCTTGAAATCTTAGCATCTAACTCGATCGACCCATTTGTTAACCTACGGTGAAAGGATCTCCACATATCCTTCACATCATCATTGATCTTCACTAAATAAGATTGTATTTTACTCTTTCGTTATTATCAATCCAATATTCACGAAACTCGATATTTCTCTCCTTTCTGTTTTTGGTATCATACAACAATCCATTCAATTTCGATGTCAAGATATGTGGTGTCATTCGGAAGCCGAAATTCTACATGAGGTGAAACTCTGTTGAATTACATTTCTGCCTTAATAAAAAATTTAGAAAAAGACATTTTTTGAGATGTTTTTATCAAACAACAGGTAACCCCCTTATTTATACAACTTTATATTTATTCTGGACTACAAAAAACTGTTGGTGCAATCACAGCTGTCCAAAACTGTCAGTAAAAGTCCAAACATTTAAAATTTCAAACAAATAACACTACCCAAAATTTCACTTTGGTTGAAATTTCTGATATATAATGACATATTTAAAAATTTCAATATTATTTATAATTTTACAAAAATATCATAAATTTTGATATATAAAAAATTTACAATACATTATCGAAAATTATAATTTTACCAATCGAAAATTTCATACAAAAATTTAATTCAAATTTTGGTCAGGACAGATTTGAAAATTTAAAACTACAAGGGATGTCATGTATAAAGGGGAGTGACAAATAAATTCTCTAAAAACAAGCAAAGAGCCAAGTCCACGCTTGGCAGTACTTTTTCGGCGGTGACACCCAGTAGATTCCATTCTTCATTACTCCGTCATTCTTCAACTTCGAAGGTAACTTCCACCCCCCATCGAATCTCACAGAGACAACACTTTCTCTCTTTTTCTTCTTTATGTTTTGAATTTTCTCATCAACTAAATCTTGAAAAATACACTACTGATTCTAGGGTTATTATATCTTCATCGAACTGGATTATTGAGAATCGAATCATTCGTCAACATTGAAGATGTTTGAACGGAAGCAGTTCAAGACTAGGTTATGCGCTCTCTATCAGAAAGGTCGCTGTAATCGCCTCAACTGTTCCTTTGCGCACGGGAATGCCGAGCTTCGACGTTTCTCTTCTTCCTCCTATAATGGTGAATTTCCATTCTTTCACTGTCCATATTTTAGTATTATTATTATTTTTTTGATTATTGATTTATTCATATAATGGTGGATTTTCATTCCTTCATTGTCTATGAGATTGTTTATTTTATTTTTGTTTTGGCGACTGACTTATTCATTTACATACTTCAGTTTATGCTAATGTTAGTTGAGCGATGTTTGATGGATGCACGTTGTGTTAATCAAGGTTACTTAGCTTAAAGTAGCTTAAAGGCTTCCGCGATTTACCGATTGTGGTTGTTGCAGTGTAAATTAACGTGAATTAACAGTATTGATAAAGAAGGTGAATAACAGTATTGATATCGGCATCTTCTGATACCGTTTTGTCTCGACAGTTTTCGTAGTAACGGACTGTTTTTTAAAATCTTGGTGTTAGTTATTATGTTTTTCCCTACACAGCGAATTTCTTTTACTAAATCTACTTCTCAAATAGACTATAGTATAGAATTTGAACTAATTGGTATTGTTCCGTGGTAAGCTATTTGATACAAACTGTTGCCAAATAGCAACTATTCTTGAACAAACCGTCCGCCATCTGTAATTGATATACATTATAACCACAATGCAGTTATCAATTGACACTTAAATTATTATATGGTTTTCAGTACTTCAATTTGAGTATTGCACCTGTTTTATTAGTCTAGTTTTTCCTCCTATGATTTTTCCTAAATAACACCGTTCTTGAATCAAGGAAATCAATCTGAGAGCATATTTTGAACATGATGATCTATATTTATTTTCTGGAATGTCGAGTTCAAAAGAATGTTCCTAAATGAAGAACTGACAAAAATTATAAAGAGCCCTTTGCGTGTCTTCTTGCAGATATAGATGGCTGTAGATATTTCCTTGGTCTATTTGTAGCCCACTAGTCTTGTGTTTTTCTGTGTTTCTATTGTGACTACTTCATAAGCTGGTCTATTATTCATGATATAAGGCTGTTTAAACCATGGGGAGTCTAATTACATCTTATATTATGATAACATACATAACATGCATCGGGAAAATTGACTAATGATGAGTAAACTAAGCATTGTGTGAAAGGAGAAAAATGTGGGGAAGTAAATTATGTAGTGACACATTATCGGCATCACTTCTAAACTAACTATTCACATCTCCAGATTGTTTAGTCGAGACACTATTATTCCATCTATTTAGCTGGATTCAATTCAATACTCTTAAAACACTGCAGATTTGAATGCATATCTCTATCTGATCTGATAATATGGCTCATATGTCCATTGACACTGTATAAGCAGATACTGAAGCATACATATGCAAAACACATAGCAAGTGGGACTAGTTTCAAATTAATATATTCTATTTCAACAATTTCAACAATAGAATGTATGTCCACATTATCTTGTAGACTGTTGCATTTCTAGCCATACGGATATTTCATTTATGAGAGACTCTTCACATGGATTTTGCCAATTGGTTTATCTTAGAGGCAATGCTGATGTTGTTGACATAATATTTTCTTGGCAATGTTTTATATGCTTCATTCCATGAATCTGTGGAGCTACAATATCTTAATCAGGTTCTCATGAATTTATCTGCCAGCTTCTTATTATGATCAGAAGAGTTGAACTAGTTTGAGTAGTTTCCCAATCATTTCATATACAAATTCCACTACATAGATGTGGATCTTATGATATTCCTTTTGGCTGTTACTTCTGGATATGCCATGGCTACATGGTCATAGACAAATTAATGAAGATGATATCTGGAGATATTAAATCTGATAGTCTTTGGATGGATTTTTATTTCTTAAGCATCTCAGATATGACTCTCTATTTGAGGTTATATATTATATTGTACTTCTCAACAAGATGAGGATGTGAACCGTTGTTAATCAATTGCTACCTTGATTATACTTCAAAGATATATGCTACATACGTGGGTTTTACTATATCTGTCATAATATGAAGGTGATATTTTCTATCGCCTTTTTGCTCTAAATGGGAGGCACTAACACTATTCGTTATTATGTTTCTCTTGTTATTCCAGCTAATGGTAAGCTTGGTCTTCATTATCAGTTTCTATACTCTGTTTTTAGCTTTTGAAGTATTTGTTGCTTTTGATTTTAGTCTAGAATACTAAAGCTTATTTTCTTATTACAGGAAGGAAAGACTATTTGGGTAATGACTTGAGGGATAAACTTGACAGAAGGCAATTATCACCTCCAAGATATTCACCAGCTCGTGACGCAAGAGGTCGACAGACTATTCGAGGTTAGACACAACATCTTTATTTATGATTTCTCTCATGGTTTCTAGTATCATTTCTTAGTTTAGTTTAATCATACCATGGAGGGAAGGTTCCAAGTCACTCTAACAAGGTTTTTCTATCCATGATAGAAATTTTACATTTCATTTTTTGAGACTGATTTCTTAATCTTGAACATATCCGCTATTACCAGGTTTAAGAGATTTTTAAATGAGATTGTCAGAGACATGTCTTATTTCAGTCTATTTTATCGTGAGTTTTATATAAGCAAAGAAGAGTGTTTACTGCTACACTATGAAGTTATACTCTCATAGATGGGAACTACCCTCACACGCACATAGGTTTCACTCACTGTTTTACTCAATGATCCCCCTTTTCTCTTTCCTAATGTTCCATGAATTAAAATTTGCAGAATACAGTCCACTGAGGTCTCCAGATAAAAGAAGGTAAATTAGCATGAACCACTATTGACAATGTTGTTTTTCTGCCTTCTTTTTTGTCGGAATTATTGCCTACTACTTTGGTTCTTGTTGAATGTACATATTAAAATATGCTTATATCAACTAATAAAGTGGAAATTAGAAATCTATTTAAAAAAATTATTGGCATATATTTGGGTAAGACAAACTTTGAAACGGGGAAGTGGGATTAGAGAAGGCCGGGGGAGACTTGATGCCTCATGAATGATAAATAAGAAATGAATGAGTTAAGGAGAAACATGTGAAGCAAACCAGAAGTGACAAATGTATACTCGGTCTGCCATGAAGTTATATATCATATGTAATTTTAAGCAGATGATATTATGTTTATTGATTTTTGATATTAAAGGTCAACTTATCCTTCATGAAACTCACTTGCTGTGGAATGAGGGTCTTATTGTTTTGCAATTGTAGTTACACATCTGATATAAAAATGTAGTTATTTTGATAACACTAAAGGGGCAGAACCAAATAGTACAAAACAGAACAATTTAATTTTATTTCGTTCCATTATATTCCACACCGACTGCAGGCAAAATTGCTTTATGAATGTAATATCTTCTTTAGGGCCAACCTTTAGTTAGTTTCTACATCTACTATTTGATTTTGTTTAACATCCTCAGTCATGATTTAGTCTAAATATCAACATCTCCCGGTGCAGTGACAGAAGACATAAGAGAAAACAGGCCATCAGTGGCCAAAGTGATATTTCTGGAAGTTTAAAAGTCTCTGATAGAAATAATGATCAAGTTAAAGAAGGAAAGATGCTTTCCTCTGGTTCTAGAAATACTCTTGAAGATCAGGTTAGAAATTGTTTAATCTTTCTATCACAAATATTTCCAATACATTCTATCACAAATATTTCCAATACATTCTATTGTTCTGTGAAATGTCATGTTAATTTTAATCTTCGAAATGTTTGCAGCTGAAGAAAGTTCATTCTGATATCAAAACTCTTGAGAACCGAAAATTCCAATTGTCGGTTAGTTTTGTCTCGTATAATTGCATTTTTTCACATATAAATGACCATGTTGTTTGTGATGTCATTTGGTGTCATTCTTAGAGCATCTCAAATATACTACTTTTTTAACATCATGTCCCAATCAATTTTGTTTTTAACCTGCAGTAAACATAAAAGAAAATACATGTTATCTCTTGTCTCGTTCTAACCTGCATACTGAAAGGGGCCCATGTCTTTTGTCTTTGTTGTTTGGCACCTAAAAACATTGGTTTACAATATGATAGAACCTGCAAAATCAAGGTAACAAAACTGTATATTATTGAATGGAAAAGATGAGCTCAAGAGCTCTACAATGGTGGAAATGGGGAATGAAAGGATAAACCAGAGTTCAAGAACTCCTAACCAGAGCAATATGCTCCTACCCTACACTCTCTTTTATAACAGAAAATCCCCTAAAATATGGGAGGGTGCTAAACTAACCGTATTCCATCTGTTTCTACAATCTTCTAGAACATGCTTAATTTTCCTATCACCGTTGTTGATGGAGAGAAGGAGACACAGTTGGGCCTGGACTCTAACATCAGGCCCAAGATATGGAGAGTGTATGAGAGGAGGCGTGGGAAAGCAAGAGAGAGAAAAGAGGAGGAAAACGCGTGTGCATGGGATGCATAAGGAGTGAGGTCAGCTGAGTATATTAAGACAGTTAGAGGAGAGAGAATAGCTAGCCAAGTATTCTGTTAGAATGGATTCACTCTTGTGAATTTAGGCCTTGTGGCTATAGGGAATTGATAGCCTGTTATCAATTCACGTTACCTATTATTACTATCTACCATTACTATTTCTTGCTGCTTGTAATTGTTACTCATCATATAAACAATTACCTTTGCTCCTTTGTTCTTAATCTGCTATTTACTGTTTCATTAACCCATCAATTGGTCCGACCTACCGGATCAATAACCCCTCAGAAATCTCGCAACTGTCGATGCCAAGGAAACCTAAGATGGGTGATCGTATAGATGCGTTGGAGACCCAGATGGGAAGTGTTAATGCGACGTTACAGGAACTTGCGTTGCAGCTGCAACAACAGAGTGTTGTACTGACTGCGCTCAGCAAACAGATGGGGAAGAAGGTTGTGCCTCACGAGGAAAACTCGAACGATGATGCGTCATCACAGAGTGAGTCTCGCTTGGCTGGAAAGAAGGTGAAGCTGCCGTTGTTTGAAGGAGAGGATCCAGTTGCGTGGATCACACGAGCTGAGATCTATTTCGATTTTCGACGTACAAAACACCTCTGAGGATATGCGTGTGAAGCTATCTCGTTTGAGTATGGAAGGTGCCACCATACATTGGTTTAATTTGCTTATGGAGACAGAGGACGACCTCACGTGGGAGAAGTTGAAGAAAGCGTTGATTGCGCGCTATGGAGGTCGGCGTTTGGAGAACCCGTTCGAGGAGTTATCAACTCTGAAGCAAACGGGGAGCGTCGAGGAGTTTGTCAAAGCGTTTGAGTTGCTATCATCACAGGTGGGCCGGTTGCCAGAGGAACAATACTTAGGGTACTTCATGAGTGGTTTGAAGCAACTCATCTGTCGCCGGGTAAGGACTCTAAATCCTCAAACTCGGATGCAAATGATGCGAATGGCGAAAGATGTGGAGGACGAGCTGAGAGAAGAGGACGATGATGGTTCGCGTAACTACAATAAGAAGATAGTGGGCCGTAGTGAAGCGAATGGGCTCGGGTTTAAATTCCGAACCGGGTTTAATTCGACCCAGAAGGAAGTAACGAAGGGGGTGAGTTCTGGTTGGAACAACCCGACAAGAAAAACCGGGTCCGTAGGGTCCAACATGAATTCCTCGTCATTGCTGAGTTCGACGGGGAAGAAATCTGATTCTGAACGGCGAAGTGGGGGCTCTAAACGTTGGAAAGGTGTGCGAAATGAAGAGATGGAGGAGAGGCGAGCTAAGGGTTTGTGTTTTAAGTGTGGCGGAAAGTACCATCCGACGTTGCACAAATGTCCTGAGCGCTCGATGCGTGTGTTGATACTTGGAGATGGAGAAACGATGAATGAGGAGGGTGAGATTGTGGCGCTGGAGGAGGAAGAGACAGGGGATGAAGAAGAAGTTGAAGCAGAATGTAAGATTATAGGGGTCCTTGGTAAAATGGGAGAGCACCATACCATGAGAATTGAAGGGAAGCTTACTAATGTAAATGTTGAGGTTCTCATTGATAGTGGTGCTAGTCATAGCTTCATTTCTCCTAAATTGGCTATGGCGTTGGGGATGACAATTACACCTACTAGGGTGAAAAGAATCAAACTGGGTGACGGTCACAGGGTGTTGTCCGAAGGTATATGCTGAGCAATCAAATTGACATTGGGATCTCAAACGTTCACCATTGATGCCTTGGTGTTGGAGCTGGGTGAATTGGATGTGGTGTTGGGAATCTCGTGGCTGAGTACGCTTGGAAAGGTCATAATGGACTGGAAGGATCTATCTATGCAGTTTTGGCATAAAGGAGAAGTGATTACCTTGCAGGGACAGAAGGAAAGACAAATTCAAAAAGGATGTCTTAATGCTTTTTTGACAGGAAGAGAAGGTGAGATGGGCAAAAGTGGATGGTGGCAATGTAAAGAAGAAATTCAAGGTACAAAGGAAGAAACAATGGTGGAGGTTTTAAACCTGTACCCTGAGGTGTTTAAAGACAAATTGACTTTGCCTCCCATGAGGGAGCAGTTGCACATAATCACTCTTTTGCCAAATCAAGGTCCTGTCAATGTGAGACCTTATAAGTACCCCCATCATCAAAAAGAGGAAATTGAGAGGCAGGTGGCAGAACTGTTACAGGTAGGGGTCATAAGACCCATTATGAGCGCTTTCTCGAGTCCGGTGATTTTGGTTAAGAAGAAGGACCACACGTGGAGGATGTGTGTGGATTATAGAGCCCTTAACAAGGCTACTATACCTGACAAATATCCGATTCCAATTGTTGATGAGCTCTTGGATGAATTGTATGGTTCAACAATTTTCTCCAAAATTGATCTAAAAGCAGGTTACCATCAGATACTGGTTCAGGAAGATGTCCACAAAACTGCTTTTAGAACTCATAATGGTCATTATGAGTATCTCGTCATGCCTTTTGGGCTAATGAATGTGCCTGCTACGTTTCAAGCGACAATGAATGACATTTTCAGGCCTTTTCTGAGGAAATTTGTGCTAGTATTCTTTGATGATATTCTGGTGTACAGTAGGAATGCTCAAGAACACGGTAAACATTTACAACAAGTGCTGGCAGTGCTGGTCAGTAATTGTTTTGTGGCAAACAAATCCAAATGTAAGTTTGGTTGTTCTCAAATTGATTATTTGGGGCACATCATCTCTGGAGCAGGGGTAGCCGTCGATCCTGGAAAGATAAAATGTATCTTAGACTGGCCCAGTCCTAAGAATGTGAAAGGCGTGAGAGGGTTTTTGGGTCTCACGGGATATTACAGGAAGTTTGTTAGAGACTATGGTAAAATTGCCAGGCCTCTAACTGATCTCACAAAGGACAATTTCCTTTGGAGTGAGAGTGCCAAAGAAGCTTTTGAGAAATTGAAAAGAATCATGACCACTCCTCCCGTTTTGGTGCTTCCTGATTTTTCCTTACCGTTTGAAGTCGAATGTGATGCTGCAGGGAGAGGTGTGGGAGCTGTGTTGATGCAGAGGAGACAGCCCATTGCCTACTTCAGTAAGGCCTTATCTGAGAATAACTTGGCAAAATCTGTGTATGAGAAGGAATTGATGGCTTTGGTTCTAGCCATACAGCACTGGAGACACTATTTATTGGGTAAGGAATTTGTGGTTTACATTGACCACAAGAGCCTTAAACATTTTTTACAGCAAAGAGTGTCCTCACCTGACCAACAGTGTTGGCTGGCTAAACTCTTAGGGTACCAGTTTGAGGTGAAATACAAACCGGGCTTGGAAAACAAAGCAGCGGATGCGTTGTCAAGGTGCTTTGATGAAGGGGAATTAGCCTCTATGTTACATACACCAAACTGGCTGGAGAGCAGTAGGTTACTGCAAGAGGTGAAGAAAGGTAATGAGGTGAAGAAATTAACAGAAGAGGTGGAAAAGAATCCACAATCCAGACCTGGTTTTACTCAGCAACAGGGTGTGTTGATGTATCATGGTCGCATGGTAATAGGACCAAATTCTCCCTCTATTCCTTTACTACTAAAGGAGTGCCATAACACTCCCATGGGGGGCCATTCAGGATTCCTCAGAACCTACAGGAGGATATCTGAAAATGTCTATTGGAGTGGTATGCAAAGGACCATTAGGGACTACGTGGGGGCCTGTGACACCTGTCAGAGACAAAAGTATGCAGCCACCACTCCTGGGGGTCTGTTGCAACCGTTGCCGATACCGAATGCTGTTTGGGAGGATATCTCCATGGACTTCATTACTGGTCTACCTAAGTCCAAGGGATATGAGGCAGTGTTTGTGGTGGTGGATAGGTTGTTCAAATATAGTCATTTCATCTTAATGAAATACCCTTACACAGCTAAATCTGTTGCAGAGGTTTTTGTGAGGGAGGTGGTTCGGCTACATGGAATACCCAATTCCATTGTCAGTGACAGAGACCCGTTGTTTGTGAGTTATTTCTGGAAAGAGTTGTTCAAATTGCAGGGGACTGCACTCAAAATGAGTTCATCTTACCATCCTGAGACAGATGGACAAACAGAGGTCATTAACAGATGCCTTGAGAGCTATCTAAGGTGCTTTGCAGCTGAGCAGCCTAAATCGTGGTCTTACTGGATTCCGTGGGCAGAATACTGGTACAACACGACCTATCATGTCTCTATAGGAAAATCTCCTTTTGAGGTGGTATATGGGAGGCAACCACCCAAGTTATTGAGATTTTTGAGCAATGAAACCAAAGTGGCAGCAGTGGCTTTGGAACTGAAGGACAGGGATGAAGCACTCAACCAGTTGAAACTACATTTACTGAAAGCTCAACAACAAATGCAGTCCTATGCTAACAAGAAGAGGAGGGATTTGAAGTTTGAAGTCGGGGAATGGGTGTTTCTGATATTGAGGCCTCATAGGCAGCAGTCTGTAGTCAAAAGGATTAATCAAAAACTTGCAGCTCGTTTTTATGGTCCTTTCCAAATTATAGAGAAGATAGGTGCAGTGGCCTACAAATTGCAGTTGCCTGACCAGTCTAAAATTCACCCGGTCTTCCATGTGTCTTTACTTAAAAAGGCAATTGGGGATTACCAAGTGCAAGGGGAGTTGCCTAAGGAGTTGAAGGTCGTACTAGATGATGAGATATATCCTATGCAGGTGTTGGGCAGTAGGGTGACAGTTCAAGGGGGTGTTTCCACTCCTCAAAGTTTAATTCAGTGGAAGAACAGACCTGTCGAGGATGTAACATGGGAGGATGATGCTGTACTCAGGGGGCAGTTTCCGGATTTTAACCTTGAGGACAAGGTTAATTTGGAAGGAGGGAGTATTCATGGAGAGAAGGAGACACAGTTGGGCCTGGACTCTAACATCAGGCCCAAGATATGGAGAGTGTATGAGAGGAGGCGTGGGAAAGCAAGAGAGAGAAAAGAGGAGGAAAACGCGTGTGCATGGGATGCATGAGGAGTGAGGTCAGCTGAGTATATTAAGACAGTTAGAGGAGAGAGAATAGCTAGCCAAGTATTCTGTTAGAATGGATTCACTCTTGTGAATTGAGGCCTTGTGGCTATAGGGAATTGATAGTCTGTTATCAATTCACGTTACCTATTATTACTATCTACCATTACTATTTCTTGCTGCTTGTAATTGTTACTCATCATATAAACAATTACCTTTGCTCCTTTGTTCTTAATTTGCTATTTACTGTTTCATTAACCCATCAATTGTCCTCAAATCTGAGCTTGAGACATAGTCTCCTACATTGACTCTTGTGCGGGTTGTGACGTGAACAAAGTCCGGAGAACCAAGCATAAGATATGGCAAACACAAAAAACTGTATCACGATCAACGGGAAACTGCCACTGCAATACATTCTCCGCAATTTTTAAGTCCTCTGCTGCGTCATATTTTTTTTCCAGGATCCCTCGTCGGTTACATAACTGAAAATGATTGAGCCACTCAAATGGTCTCAATCCCACCGTACTTGGTCGGACAATTCCTGTTTAATTCTTTCAAATTTAGAGAAGTCACCATTGCAACAATCATAACTTGAACGAAGAAAAGGTGAGCTTTGTTAAGAAGTGTGGTTGGGCCTAACTCAACCCTACAAAACCGGTTGGTAGAGTGAGGATTACCCCCACTTATAAACACATGTGCATGCCATATATTGTCCGATGTGGGACTCTTAACACACCCGCTCGCGCTCAGGACTAGACAACTGAAGCGTGGAAATAAATGTTGGGTGGCCCGATAGCGGAAACCATAGAAGGTGGCCCACCGGATCTTAAACGAGGCTCTTGATACCATGTTAAGAAATGTGGTTGAGCCTAACTCAACCCTACAAAACCGGTTGGTAGAGTGAGGATTACCCCCACTTAACACATGTTCATGCCATATATTGTCCGATGTGGGACTCTTAACAAGCTTATTAGAAGAATCCAATGTATTCGTAGCCATATCTTCTACAATTTCTAGAACTTTGACCAAACCAAACCTTTCGGAAGATCTTTGTACGGAAAGAAGGTAGTAGTACTGACACATCTTTGTTTCTCTATCATATTCATCTTCAACTAGGGCCTCCCAATATTCACCAAACTTAAGATAGGAACAGTCTAAGATAGCAGTGAGTGTGAAGAAACAACTCCATGCACACCAAACTCACTGAAGTCTCCCGGATCATCAACAAATAAGCTAGGAAAAAGATTTTTACACCAAGTTTACCATCTATTTTGTAAGACATACTTTTCATCCAACATACCCAACCCAGTCTACTTTTATTTTTATATAATCTTCCACCCCACAAAAAATACCTTTGGATCTTTTTCAAAAAACTTTAAAATCCTTATGGGTGCTTTATAGAAAGAGAAGTAGCGTCAAATAGTTTTCAACACAGAACTTATTATTAAGGTTGCTCTAACTCCACTTGAGAGATGACTGCTGCTCCACGAGTTCATCTACTTCTTCATCGCCTCCTCCACCAACAACGATGTGGAGCATCTTCTAGGATTCGCAGCCATTGAGAATCCAAAATTTTTAAAGGAATTGATCCAACACATCATCACAAAAAATAATTTTCCCAGGTTTATTATTTGAAAATATTTACCCAGTCCCCAGAAACCAACTCAAAGTCTCTTAAGATTGTCTTAAAGCTCAACAAATCACCCACAGCCCTTCACAAGAGCAGCAGCTGGTGACAGCGTGTTGAGGAAGCTCTGACGATGGCATTTTGAAATTAGGTAAATCTACTTCCGAGGCTAATGGTAGAATGTGTGTGCCTTTGGCTGATTGGCGGTGGCTCCGATGGCAACTTTGGTTCCAATTACACAATGATTTTGTTGTGAGATGGCAACTTTGGCTGTAGCTTAGCTATGGTTTTGTCACGAAATGGCTAGATAAGACAATGGGTCGACGTTCACAGCAGCTAAAGCCCTAACAAATAACAGGTGAAATGAGAGACAAAAATTAAGAATCAAGCCATTCTGCCTAAGCTAACTAGGGAACTATGGAAGCCTAATAGATAGGAAATAGTAACTATGTAATCAGAATATGTTTACGCGCAAAAATACTTTGAAGCAATTTGCTTCTGCCAAGCTGAATCTAGAAGGCGCACACCTGTGAGTAATCCTTAATCATGCTTTTTAAAATAGGTTGGCTAAGTACTCACTTTGTCAGTTGCATCTCTGTTCACAAGAGGAAAACTTGAAAGGCAAAAATATCTATTCAATTGTGATTTCCAAATCTTTCTTTTCAGGCTTAAATCTGATACTGATATTGGGAGTTGTTTCAGATACTTGAAAATATTAATGAAGTTGAACTTTCCTATTCATTTCCCTGAAAGAAATGGGAAAAGAAAATGATTTGTTTTTTGCAGTTGAAATAATTATCTTTGAGATTGGATTAAGTTCAATTCAGACTTTTTGACTTGCAATGTACAAATACATATTGAAGGTCTACCTAGATGAGAGTGTTCATGAGGTGGATAGCCTTAATTCTAGAATTCAGGATCTCGAGGCTGAGTTAAACAAGGAGAACGAGGAGTATAAAAGGTAATGGAATGTTTTGAAGTTTATATGTTGATTCTATACCCATCTTCATTAGGTTGACATAATTCTATTCACTTTCCTGGTTTTTATTTATTCTGTTTTTTATTTAAAATGTAAAATTCAGAATTACTTCAAGAATAAGGAAGTTTGTTCGAATGTATAATCATAATTTGGAGTTGCAAGATGAACTGAAGAGGTAAGTTACATATAATATTTGTAGTATGAATTCATATCTTTTTCTCAAATGCATTTTCCTTTGGGAGTCATTTTTGTTTTCAATTTGTTTGTTGTTTGTATCTAGATCACAGGTTCGACTCCAAAGGTTTGGAGACCACCTTTTCACAGACATTTCTACAATTGGTGTTAGCGAGGAAGATTTAACTGTTGATATTGTAAGCAATGGTGATAATACTGGTCTTCCTCCAATCACTAAACTTAGTTTGGAGCAGAATGGTGGATCTCCCTGCAGAAAAAGGCTGCACGTGGAACGAGATTCTGTGGAAGAGTTAAAACAAGGTAGTAAGTAGTTTGGTAAAGATAGTTATTTTGGATTTTCATTAGTAATGTGACCTTCGCTAAGCAAAACATTGGGTAGTGCAACACTGAAAATATCTTACAAGGTAGTAGTTTAGTATCTGACTTTTTTTTATATATTGTGATTCTGTGAACAATGCCGAATTGTCTGTTACAGGCTTTATGTTTTGTAACCTGTATGATTCTGTAGCACTAGTTTTTGATGTTATTAGTCGTTAATATAATGGACAAATTCAACAGTGTCCTCGTATTCTCGTTTCATTTCATAATGTAATAATTTTATTTGTGCATACACACATTTGCTTTCAGTTCATTTGGCATTTTCAAGGTTGTCTCGCTGTGCAAATAATATGCTTCAGTTTTTCCTTGCCATGGTTATTTTGCTGACGTCTCTTGAACGTGCATGCAGATAAATCAAAAGTCGGGCATTTGGTTGAAACAGAAAGAAGTGGGAAGCGTTCTCGATGGAGTTTGTCTGCTAAAACAAACGATAAGGATTGTGAGGAGGCACCGGGCAATGGAATTGAAGTTACTAGGCACCTAGATCTTGAAGGGAAATACAAGAAAGGAATATGGAATTCTTCAAACAACATTCATTCAGAAAAGGTTACTAATTCACTCAATTTCAGGGCAGCTCTGCCTCTGCTGGTACTTGATAAAATGAAGTTTGTTTTAGCATGATTCATTCTGTTGGGTTTCTTTTGTTTCTGTCATACACTGAACAGCTAGTTTTATATCTTGTCTGGAATAAGATTTTCAAAAGTTTACCATGGTCATATTAAATGACATATTTTCATTCATAACCATGAATATACAGCCAAAGGAATCCAGGATTGAAGTGCCGTCAACCAGCATGGCAGCTCATGTGTTTGATGAGGAAGTTGATATTGAACATGATAACGGAACTGATATCTCTGAAAATGCAAAGACAGAGAATGAGAATGGAGTGGAGTTCCATGTGAAGGGCATATCTCACATGCTTACCACAGATTTGATTCCCCATAGCAATTATTCGCAGGTTAGTTCTTCTCTGAGGTACTTTTTGTTTAGTGCCTTAAAAGCTAGACATTTGTAGCAAGCATTTGTAATAGCACTTTAACTTAATGTGCAGTTTGAGGGTAAACGCGAGAATGTGGATGTGGATGGTCTTAATGAAGAAGCAGCAGGAGTACATGTGAACTAATTAGTATTTGCGATTTCTAGCTTTAGTTTTGGTAGTTGAAGGGGGGTATATTTAAAACATTAATATGTTGAAGATGTTCAAATAGGATAGGATGCAAGATAGTTGAACAAAAAACAAATGATTTTGGTACTTACCTTTACATGGATGTATTTATGTATTATATGTTGGTGGATATTAGTGTTATAGGGGAAAGGATTCTCTCGTGTAATTTACACTTTAAAACTCATTTTTATCTAAATTACTGTGTTTCTCTCCTAATGATTGGTGAAAGATCTTACTCCCTCGTTTCAAATTATAAGTCTTTTATTTGGGGGTAAACTTGATAAAAATTAATTAATGTTGCAATGAAATTTTGGAACGTGTGAGTAGGAAATTATACAACTGAGAATTCAAGTTCCAATTATATAGAATGTATGTGAATATGAATTTATGTTTGTGGTGGTGCTTAAGCTGAGATACTATTTGCAGTAGGATGTATTGAAGTGATGATTAATTACACTATAATTCTCTCATGCCTACGTCATAATTCTCTCGTGCCTACGTCAAGTTATTTATGCATATCTCTGAAAATGTAGTGATAGAAAATGTGTTTTTTATGTCTGTTATATGGTTATTTAATTGTATTCGTGGGTATAAAAGAATTTTTGGAACAATTAACTTTCATATTTTCATTGTTTAGTTCTCTTGGGGTGTGTAAATAAAATCACGTGTAAAAAAGTTTAAACAATATTTTAAAATTTGAACTGATGATCAATTTGGTAAGATATTCGAATATTGAGTTACGGATCAAATCGGTGGTAATTTTGTCTAGGTTATTTGCTACACATAGCCGGTCTTAAGTTCGAATAAAAGGTGAGGGTTGTTACATAGTCAACAACTAACTTAAAATTTTGTTCAGTCTCTGACATGGATCAACTTTGCAATAATGTGAATGTTAGAGTGTTGTGTGGAAGCAACATGTTGTATGATTCGAGTAGATTGTCAAAAGTGTAAGGGACACTTTTAGCCGCTTGGATGTAGTGAAAAATAAGTAAGGGTTTTCACATTTTTGTGAATGAGCGTGGGTAAAGAAGTTAGTTCATGAGAGTATGATTTGTTTTGCATCATGGAATATAGACACAATTACTAGAAAATTTATGGATATAGTGGACATTATGGTTAGGAGGAAGATCAATTTTATGTGCCTACAAGAAATTAAGTGGACTGGTGAAAAAGCGAAAGAATTAGACAACTCGAAATTTAAGCTTTAGTACACCGAAAAAGTTAGATCAAAAAATGGGGTGGAGATTATTGTGAGCAAGGAGTGGAAGAAGGATATTGTGGATGTGAAAGAAATAGAAGATCAAATCATAGCCTTAAAATTTTAGTGGAACAAAACACCTTTAATATTATTAGTGCTTATGCACCTCTTTAATATTATTAGTGCTTATGCACCTCAGGTTGAGGTGACATGTTCTTAGATAGATTTCTTATTAGAAAGTTAGATAGGAAGATTTACTTGGACTGTAAAATTATTCTGGGAGAGAGTTTGTCTATCCAACATAGTGTATTGGTTATTGATGTTAGAGAATGTGAGATCACAGAGAAGAAATCACGTGGGAACACCACATATTAAGTGGTGCCATTTGAAGGGAGAAAAACAAGAAAATTTCCAACACAAGACCTTGGAGAGAGGGTTCGGACAACCACTAGGAAGTGCAAATGATACGTGGAATAAGATGGCTCAAGAGATTAAAAAAGTGACTAAAGAGACATTGGGAGAATCAATAGATTTCAGACCTAAGGGTAAAGAATCATGATAGTGGAATGAAAGTGTTTCGAGTAATGTTAGAGTAAAAAAATATTGTTTTAAAGAATGGTCTAGGTGTAAAAAATTAGAAACTTGGAAAAAGTATAAGAAAGTTAAGAATGAGACTAAGAAGGCGGTGAGTGAAGCAAGAACCCAAGCCTTTGACGGATTATACTAATCTTTAGGAACTAATGAGGGAGAAAAATCTATTTATAAGCTTGTTCAGGGAAGAGAAAGAATAACAAGAGATTTGGGTAAGTGAAGTGTGTTAAAGATGAAAAGTGTAAAGTTTTGGTTCAAAAAAAAGATTTAAAGGATAGGCGAAAGATATATTTTTTACAATTTATTTAATAACGGATATGATATCTCACAGACTCTAGCAGACTCGACATTAGCGAAGAGGATCGAAACTATAATTACTCTAGTCAGATTAAAAATTAAGAGGTAAAGTAAGCAATGAAAAGGATGAGTAACGACAAGGCGGTTAGGCCAAATGATATACCGATTGAAGTATGACAAATTCTTGGAGAAAAAGGTATTGAGTGATTCACCAAACTCTTTAATGAAACTACGAGGTCAAAGAAAATACTAGATGAATGGAGAAGAATCACTTTAGTTCCAATATATAAGAACAAGAGGGATATACAAAATTGTGCAAACTATAGATGGGTTAAACTTATATGAATCATACCATGAAGTTATGAGAAAGAGTGATTGAATGAAGACTAAGAAAAGAGACTTAAGTTACTGAGAATCGATTTGGTTTTATGCATGGAAGGCCGACCATGTAAATGACCTATCTACTATGACATGTGATGTAGCAACATCAAATAGATCAAAAAGATTTGCATTTAATTTTTATTGACTTAGATAAGGCGTATGATATGGTGCCTAGAGAAATTTTGTGGAAATCCCTAGAGAAGAAAGAGGTTAGGATTTCATATATTCGAGCTATCCAAGATATGTATGAATGGATATCGACTAAAGTGAAGACACAAGGTGGAGAGATAGAGGATTTCCCCATTACAATAGATTTACATCAATGTTCAACCCTATGCCCTTACAATTTTACCTTATTTTTGGATGTACTCACAGAACACATCCAAGATCTAGCACTGAGATACACGCTTTTTGCAGATGATATAGTCTTGCTTGAAAAGTCGAAGGAGGATTTAAATGAGAGGTTGGCAACTTGGAGACGAGTTATAGATACACATGTTTTTCGCCTAAGCAAAAGTAAGATAGTATATAGAATGCAATTCGACCAAAGAAGAAACGTTTCTAACCTAGAGGTGAAAGTTGGAGATCATATCATCCCTCAAGTCACACAGTTTAAATATCTTGGGACTGTAATATAAAAGGATGGATAGAAAGGGATGTAAAGCATCAAATTTAAGCTGGATGGCTGAAATCGAGGAGGACTTCAGGGGTTCTATGTGGCGCAAATGTGTTGCTCAAGTTGAAGGGATAATTTTATCGAACTGCGGTAATACCTGCGATGTTGTACGAGAAATTTTTTTGGGCGCTTAAGAATTAACAAGAGAATAAAGTAAGTGTAGAAGAGATGATAATGTTGTATTGGATGCATGATAATACTAAAAAGTATAGAATTAGAAATGAAAATATTAGAAAGAGTGCTGGGGTAACACCTATAGTAGAGAAGATGGTGGACAATAGACTTAAGTGATTTGGACATGTAAAGAGAAGATCATTAGATTCTGTGGTAAGGAAAGTAAATCAGATGGAGAGAAATCAAACAACTAGAGGAAGAGCAATGCCTAGAAAGACTATAAGAGAAGTTATTAAGAAAGGTCTCGAGTTTAACAATTTGGATAGAAGTATGGTTCTGGATAAAACATTATGACGAGAGTTGATCCATGTAGTCAACGCTACTTAGTGGGACAAGGCTTGATTATTATTCTTGTTGTTGTTGTTGTTGGATCAAATCAGTGGTAGATTATGTGATTATTGATCCAGTTGATATATATAAAATGAAGAAAATATTTAGGGTATTACTTTACCCACTTCATGGGTACTAGTTCACCACACTGAAAAGTCACAAAAGCCCTCAGATTTCAAAGATGTATCTATGGACGCAACCAAATTACACACCCCTAACACTTTAGTGGATGAGCCACCTCATTTTCTCTAATATATTTTCGAAGATGCATCTCTGTAATAACCCTTATTTAAAAACACTGATTTTTACGAAGATGCATCTTTAAATGAGTTTTAATTAATAAACCTCGCACCAGAACCTTCCTCATTCCTTCTTCATTTGTTACATTTTCACAAAACCTTTTCAAAGAGCTCTGAAGAATTCAAGTGTGTCATTTCTCAAGCTGCAACACTACTTCAACTGCATTTCAATCAACCCCAATAAGTTCCATTAATCCATTCAAGCTTTTATACAACAACTCTCAATTGATAAATTTCTCATTCTTTTCTATTTTTGAGTTGTGATGCATGTATCAGGTAATATAGGTTGTTTAAAATACATTAGTTTGTAGTTACATTCAAAATAGGTACTTTCTTTAGACATGCATAAAAATTTGTTGGTCTTTAGGGCATTGTCTGCATTTTCTGGAATTTCTTCTATCATACACTTTTACGGAGATAAATCTCTGAATTTTTCTGGAATTTTTCGTCCTTCTAGTTTTACAGACATGCATCTCTAGTTTTTCTAGATTTTTCTTTTTTGTTTTGGTTTACGGAGATGTATTTCCGAATCTTACTTGCCTTGATTTTGATATAGTTTTTTGTTTTGTATTATAGGAATAATGGCTAAAAATCAAGACAGGTTGAGGCATAATCGTCTATCCCAACATGGGTCCGTTCGTAAGAAGGGAAGAGCGCTTGAGGCATAATCGTCTATCCCAACATGGGTCCGTTCGTAAGAAGGGAAGAGCGCTTGAGGCCATAAGTTATTTCTAGTTTGTTTAACATGGAGGCTTCAACTTCACATGGCCGTGTGTATTATAATTCACAAGGTCGCATGTTTAAGACTTCGACCTCCCGAGGGCATGTGTCGCATGCTGACCCTCCAGCTTATGAAGAGCCGGAAGCCCCTGAAGCTTAACATGAGGTACCTACTGCTGCTGATCCCGTTCCTGATAGTTTTTTTGGAGGCCCCTATGACACCTCCATACTTCCTTTCTATGCAGAACATGTTTCTAGACATGTGTGAGAAGGAGATATATTTATTTACTTTTATGTTACATCTATTTCATACTAATTAAATCGTGACTGATGTTGATATATTTATTTTTACAGAAACGTGAAACGGTAAAATCTGTAAACCATGCCACAAATATTTTGAACTTGGAACATAATGCAGACACATGGTTTTAAGATGTAGTTCGTTACTTTGGGCTACCAGTTTTATGATATCCCTCATGGCGAGTTATCCATCACCGTTGATGATATCTCATGTCATTTGCATCTTCTGATTATTGGAAGACTACTAAACCATTCTCATATTAACAAACTTGAGGCACTTGAATTGATGGTAAACTTATTGGGAGCTAACCCAGGTGAGACCCTATAGGATATTGATGCCACGAGAGAAACTCATGTCCAATTTTCACACTTGGCGGACCTGTAAAAATACCACCTAGTTGCAGCAGTGGAGGTCGAAGATGATGACGAGCAGGACTTGTTCCACAAAAAATGTGCATTAAGGTTATACTTCATATACTTGGTTGGCATGACAATATTTGTGGATAGAAGTACAACCTACATCAATGTAGTCTACCTGACATACTTCACCAATTTAGAGCAGATCCATGAAGTACAACTAGGGGGACACGTGTTTGGTTTACTTACTAATATTTTATCTAAACCATTTTCAGGCATAGACACTTTCCTCGCATATTTGGGTGGCAACCTGAGATTGACTATACTGAGGATTAACCACTTGGTTGCGCTTTTGCCCCGTACATAGGAAATTGTGCCATAGAGTCGTTCCAGGTGTTTATTCACCACATTGTAGAAAATGACACATGTTTCTGCCCATACGACGGTCACTGTCAGACGCGTCCCTTGGATGATATAACCTTCTAATCTTGATGGTTAGCTTGTGGGTTGTGCCTGATGTATACATATCTTCATGAGCCTGTCATGCGTTAGTTCATGTTTTTTAAAGATTATTCTAAGACCTCTCTCCGTGTATACTCCTTTGACAGTCTGCCGCAGAGGTCTTGATGCCATACTCGATGATTTCTATAATCATATGGTACCAACTGATGGACGTAGTGAGCTACCATATGATCCATGGTCTTATGCACAGGGCTACATCCAATGGCTCTATTGAGTGTCACATCCTTACATGACACCATATGTCGCGAGAGCACCACCTAGGTCTTCTCATCAGGAGATATTGGAAAAGGAACGAGTTAGGGATGACTACACAAAAGATCGGTTGCCAGCCTATCAGCGTATTGTGCATGTTGTGATGAATGCCATTGAGAGATGAAACATTGCGGAAGGCACTTTTGGTATGGTTTCCTTACAGACTATCTTACTTGAGGCACACAATTTCGTCAGGTACATGCGTCGAGAAAGGAGAAGTAGGGGGTTAGAAATACACAATAGTTTATTTTTATTTGTATTTTGGTAACAATTGTATTTTCTGAACAAGTTATGTATCGTGGTAACGTTTTTCGATGAATTGATTAATGTTTAGATTTGAATTTATGTATAACATGTTTGAATTAGATTAGTATACTTAGCATGGTGTTAATATATTGTTAGTGTAAAAATATCAATTTGGTGCACTTGCTACCAAATGTTAATAACTATCAATTGTTTTTAGGGGTTATTCCGGATATGCATATATGGAATTACCCCTAAAAATTTACGGAGATACATCTATGTTCCATTTTGTTTGACAAACTTGGGGTGGATGGTTCACTTGTAAAGCACAATATGTTGTCAGGGGATAATCGATAGACGTATCTCCATAAATATTTATGGGTGATTTCGTAGATGCATCTTCGAACTATTTTTTTGACAAATATGGGACGAATGACTCACTTATGAAACACTGTGTGTATTTTAGATGCGTCCGAAGATATATATTTGAAATGTTGAAGGGCAAATTAAAAGTTCCATTTTGTTTCTCCACACCCCATGGGGTGGGTAAAGTAATATCCAATATTTATTGACATAAAATATATATCATAAAATTATTTCTATAAATTTATAGAAATTTTGGTACATGCAAATCCAAGAGTAAATAACTTAAATATTTAATAATAAAATTTATACAATATTAGAAGAAATTATTTTATAATAGGGAAACACTAGATTATTACAATATAGTAATCGTTTCCATTATGGAATTATTATAAGTACAAGTTTCAATACATTCAACAAAAACAAAACAATAGGTCCTTGAATAACAATAAGAACCAGATTTATCTTTGAACAATGATTATGAAAGCCCATTGTTTGAGGTAGATTAAGGAATAAGAGGGAATATCAAAGTTTAGAAAATTAAATATTTTGAGTGGAGATATGATTAAATTTTAGAATTTTTAATCCTTTAAAATGTATTACTAACACTATTGCAACTCATTTAAGATAGAATGACTCAATTGATAAGGAGTTGGCTCACACATCGAAAGGTCGTGAATACAATTCCCACTACTAATATAAGGATCTATTTAGTGGATAATCTGCAAATACCTATATAAACACTCTTTGAGTCTTAAAACCTGCCCTAACCATGGTGAACTCTCGGAGTGCAACTGACCTAAACATTTCTGTACCAAAAAAAATTAGTGCAACTCACTAGTTCAAATAAACTCTTATGTTTGCTGATTTTATAGGTAAATTGGCGGGTCAAACCAAATTTTAAAACAATGATAAAAATTTATTTTGATAAAGTTTATCAAATTTGAAACAAACATGAAATTCTTCTCTTTAGGGTACTGATGTTGGACCAAATGCTTAAGCCAATGTGTTCAACATCTTAAATCAAAATTGACAAATAATTGATAAACAAGATGATAAATATTAAAGCAATAAAAGAAAAAAATAATTGTTAACCCAATTCAGTGCAAACAACACCTATGTCTAGGGGGCTTCCAACCTAAGAAAGGAAATCCATTCTTAAATAGAATTATTAGAAAGTATCTTAGATAAATAACCTCGTGTTCAATGCCCCTCTTCTTAATTCTACATGTGTCTTTCTATTTAGGACTCCCCCTAAATATGAGAACCCCTATCACTTTCTCTCAATTACTAATCCCAAATGATCACTAGAATAATCAGAATATTGAATTTTGAATTATAACTCAACTAAACAAACCAAACTTTATGCCTTTTAATATGAATGCAATCACTAGAGTGGTGTATAAACAACAACAAAAAATAAAGACTCAAAGTATAAACCCTAACACATGAATCTTCAATACTTGCACACTTCAATTGTCAGGTTTGAGTCTTCTTAAATAGAAATACAATCTTTTGGGATTTTCTCCAATGGGAAAAACATATGATCACGTCCAGCTTTGTAGAGGACACAATTTTTTTTGCAACAACCTCCAAAAAGATTTGATTTGGTTGAATTACAATTTAAATCTCCAACTGATTTGATTTGATGCTTTTAGTTAGCTAACAAATCTAATATATACATTGCTAAAAGATAACAACAAATCTAATTGAATAACAATAATAAAAATATGCTTAGAATAATATCCATCATGGACGACTAACAAGGGTCAAATGTTGCACACATGCTGGAACATCTAGTACCACACGCGTGCTTTCTTCACCAAAACATCTTGTACACTCCATATTGTTTTTTTATAATGCAGTCAATCCAAAAGGAGTAACAATCTTTCCCTTTGGAATTTTTTTTCAAAACAACTCTTTTAAGACTTATAAGATATGCAATACAAATAGAGCAACATAAGAACACCATAAACAAACACTCAGAGCAAACAACGTCAACAAAATAAGTAATACAAAACTATAATACATGTAATGCGGTTGCTACATAAAAAAAGATCAAACAAAATGCTCCATATAACCAGGAACACAATCAATCATGCATGCACACAATCAATAGTCAATAGTCAGTCATGTTAGTTTGTCACTCAGCACACACGACTACTACTACATACATCAAATATCAGAGTTTCCACACTCACAACGATCATCTCACACATGCTCAGATTCTAGCCCAGATGCTCCAGCATGTGAGTATACAAGCTCATCAGACGAGAGCATAAGCAAAAACAAACCAAAGCATACATCTATCAAGCATGATGTATACACACAACTTATTTCTCTCCCTTTTTGCCACAATTTGGAAAATGCATGAAAAGAAGAAAAACCAGAGAAATTCTACAAAATAGCTTAGAACTGAGAACCAAATCCATAAAATATCATAACATATTTCTTCAAAAACAGCAGAAACAGCTCCAACCCGATGACTTCAGTCAAATATTTTAGAACTGAGAACTGAGAACTGAAATAGCTTAGAACTGAGAACTGAGAAATTCTCTTGATTATTCTTGCTGTATTTGATTTAGATTACATCCTCCAAAAACACACATGATCAATCAAATATTTATTAGGAAGATTGAGATCTTTGTAACCAGTCTGAGACAGATGTCTCACAGATGGTGGATTATTTGGTTTAACATCTGTCCATGTAACACAACTTTGAATCTTGAACAAATCAAATAAAATCTTTACTTGATAGATTTCACAATTGTAATTTTTCAAGTAAAGGATTCATAATAAATCTCTTGCAAAAATTGAACCACACTTTGAATCATTTTTAAGTGAGATTGGAGATTTCTTCATCAAGTGCAAATCCAAATCTTGCAATTAAAACAAATCTAATAAAATATCATCACAAAGTATTTGTTTAATTAAAACTAGATCAAATCTTCCTTCAAATCCACTAATGATTTTTGACAGCGCAGAAAAGACAGCGCTTTTTGCAAAAGCGCCGCTAAAGAGTTAGGTAAAAAATAAAAGACTTTAGACAGCGCTTTTAGAAAAGTGCTGCTAAAGGTGGCAGCTATGGTTAACAATAGAAAGCACTTTACAAAAAGCGCTGCTAAAAGTAGGCCCTGCGAAAGTGCTTTTAGAAAGCGCTGTTATAGGTGTAACCTACGAAAGCGCTGCTATAGGTCCCGCCTAAGGCAGACCTTAGAGAGCGCTTTTACAAAAGCCCTGCTAAAGGGGGTACAAAAGAGAGCGCTTTTATTAAAGCGCTGCTATAGGTCCTTCCTAAGGCAGACCTTAGAGAGTGCTTTTATAAAGTGCTACTAAAGGCCATGAAAAAGCGCTGCTATAGATTTAAGTAGCATAAAATTAAAAAATCCTAGAACTTTTCATAAAACAGAACAATCGTGGTTTTGCTTTCTTTTCCGCTCACGCATAGAACCCTAGTCACAGACGACAACTTCCGTCCATTGCTTATGTCCGACTGCCTCCTTCCGTCGCCGTCCGTCCGTTTTGATCGTCATCTTCGTCCTCCACCTCCACTATCAGCGTATTTCCACCATTTTTAAGGTATTTCAAGTTTTTTCAAAATGTTTTTGATGGAAACAAATAATGTTGTTGCATGTTAGTGATGTTGTTGCATGTTACTGTTGTTGTTGATGTTAAAATGACAATGTTGATGGAAACATTGTTGTTGTTCTTCTTCTTCTAATGTGTAGTCTGTACAATACATTGATGTTAAAGGTTTTCACGCGGTGCTTTAACTTTTCAATGTTTATGCCTCTAAAAAAATTCGCCACATTTTTTATGCATCATTCGTATTTTTGATTAAATTCGGCTATGATTACATATTATCCGCGCTTCTGAGTTTTCACCATGAAGTATATCGAAAAAAATGGTTGAATTTTTTGATATGAGCCAAATTTAATTTCATAAGACTATTCTCTGTATTTTTGTATTTTATTTAATTTACTGAAATTAGGTTTCAATTTTTTCTAACATTTGGCTATGATGACAATTTAATCAGCTTTATGCCAGTTCTGCTTCTGAAAAATCATGATTGATAGAGCTGTAATTTATTCTGAGCTATGTGTATTACTACCTAAAGTATTTCTGATTATTTTAAAAAATTGTTGAACTATGTTTGTGTATGATTGTTAATTTTAGGTTTCCAAGAATTATTTAATGTTGATGATTTTATTAATTTTGTCTGTTATAGGGGTTACCTGTGTAGAGCAAGATTGTGATCGTTTCCAAGAATCCTACTGTGTAGTTCTAGAAGTTGGTGATTTCTCTACAGGTGCTACATGTATTCGCTATTTTTATTTAGCTTTCTTAGTTTAGTTTAGCCTACTTAATTCGTATGGATAAAAAATCGATGTCTTCTAATCGATTGTCAAAAGAGTACGAGAATGGGGTATCAAAATTCGTTAAGTTTGCTGTTGAACACGCCAAAGACCCCAGTAGGATCACATGTCCTTGCTTAGGTTGCTATTATGGGCATCAGATTGACACAGTTCAGTTGGAATCTCATTTAATGAGATATGGAATTGATCGAAGTTATACATGTTGGACATTACATGGTGAGATAAGTAACGATAATGTCAAACCGGGGGATAATACGACTTATGCTCCAAAGGACAATGGCAAGGATACATATGATTGTGATCGAGTCGAAGAGATTGTAGAAGCACTTGAAGAAGATCTTCAGGATTGTCCCAAGATGTTTGAGTGGTTGGTAAGCGATGCAGAGAAACCGTTGTATAAAGGTTGCACTACTTTCACAAGATTGTCTGCAGTATTAAAGTTGTACAACTTAAAGGCGGGTAATGGATGGTGATAACGCGAAAACGTATATATTAAATGCCATGATTTTATGCTACTAATGTTTAATTTCACCCCGATTTCAGACTTCTCCGCATTGTTTGTTAAGTATTTTTGTAGGTACATGAAGTTCACACTCAAATGAAGCAAGACAAAGGAAACAAATGTTAGAAGACACAAAACAGAAGAAAAAGGACGAAATAATAGCAAAAATGTGATTTTGCTGATATGACGGTCGTCACAGGTCCCTCACGATCGTCACGTGTGTGACGACCGTCACGAGTGTCACGATCGTCATGTGCGTCACGAACGTCTTATCTCTTTCACGATCGACACACTTGCAAATATAGAATAACATCCACTTTTGAGGACGTGTCAGCAGAAGCCCAGAAAATATAATCACGACTCCTTGGATTCTCTCACCCTCAACTGCACTTCCTGAGGTATTTCACGTAAGAAACATCCACTATAAAAGGAGAGCTTGAGGACTGGAATTGGGGGGCCGCATTGAAGATCACGAAGTGCTGCCCAATTTACTACATAAAGCCAAACTTTGTTCCTGCGTTCTTTTTCCTTTATTTTCCTTTAAAATTCCAGTTGTACTTTTGCTTTTATTTTCCGTACGTTAATCGTCACCAAAGAAATAATCCTGCCGACATTGTGGGGATTATTCAAGTGCCGAAGCAGAATTGTTTACAGGTTCATTACTATAAATTAAGTTTCCATTTGTCATTATAATGTATGTTTATGTATGCTGCTGTTTTCATTCAATTATGTTTGCTTTAAGATCCATGTCTAGCTAAACCGTTTCGATCGGTATGTAATGAATTAGTAGGACAAGATTCGATAACATCTGGAATTATTCCACTTTTTCAAACTTGTTTCTGGCCATAGTTTTTAATCTAAATTTATTAAACTAAACTTCGTCGCGACAGCGAGAATTTGTTTATAGTAATCTCGCCACGACAGTGGGAGATTCATTAAGGTATGAACCGACATGCGAAAGATGAGGCTAGGACCAGATAGTAAAAACTAGGCATTTATTTTAAATACAGCGAAATCGCTTTAAAAGAAATTAGAACTCAATGGTTTTCAAAAAGCAATTTTAACCCCGAACGGGATAGCGAAAACATACGTTCCGCCTTAGAGTTGCGACTAGCGTCAACAACCAACGTGAGACAAAAGTCTTTAAATCATTATTTTCTTTTGAAAACTATTTTGAAATTATTAAACCACACCGGTAACTTGTCGAATCCTCGAAGAACTAAGGCATTGCATACCGATTCCCCGTATTAATATTCTAAGAAAAACTTTTAGCCTTTCTTTAATTTAGCCTTTACTTTTGCATCCTTTCCCTTAAACCATATCCAACCTAGATAAACATAGTAACACCCGAGAACACTAGTTTGATTACGAGTCCTTGTGGGATCGATATCTTTTATTACTACGCGATAGATTGTGCACTTGCAGTTAGTTCGGTTAGACTCAGAAAGTCGCGATCAAGTTTTTGGTGCCGTTGCCGGGGACCCGTTTAGTCAATAGTGTAAACCTTTGTTACGTAGTATAGACTAGGTTAACTATTTTATTTCCCTTTTACTCGTTCATCGTATGCCAATTACTTGCTCACAAAGCGAACATTTGCTACCAACAATCGCCGAACTTGAGCGCTTCCTACACTTAAGAAGACGATTCGTATCAACAAAGACGTAATAATCCCCAACTTCTCGTTCAAACTCCTAAATCTGAAGAAGAATCAACGATGGCTGAAGGACCTCAGAACAAATCTCTGAAGGATTACGCTACCCCATCTCAGCTAGAGCCTCATAGTAGCATTGCTGCCCCTGCTATCAATCGGAATGATTTTGAACTAAAACCATCATTGCTGTCAGTTGTACAACAACATCAATTCTCAGGAAATGAAACCGAGTATCCGAACGAACATTTAACGAAGTTTGTGCAATACGCAGACACAGTGAAGGCAAATAGAGTAACTCTAGACGCAATAAGACTTCATCTTTTTCCTTTCTCTCTTAGAGATAGAGCTTGTGCTTGGTTACAATCCTTGACATCCAACTCCGTTACGACGTGGGAACAGTTGAAGAACGTTTTCTTAGCGAGATACTTTCTGCCAAGCAAAATTGCTATGCTAAGAGCTCAAATTAACGGATTTCGACAGAAAAATGCCGAATCTCTCTACGAAGCATGGGAAAGATTCAAAGATATGATGAGAGCATGTCCTCACCATGGTTTAGAAAACTGAGTAACTATTCATACCTTCTACAATGGGCTTTTGTATAACACCAGATTAACAGTAGACGCCACCGCGGGCGATGCACTTATGGATAAGCCATACGATGAAGCCTATCAACTTATCGAAAACATGTCTTAGAACCATTGCCAATGGGGAGGTGAAAGAACTCCGTCAGAGAAACCCGCAGCAAAAGGTGGGATGTACGAGATCAGCAGTCTTGAAAAATTTAACGCTAAGGTAGATGCCTTGATGCAGAAGATCGACAGCTTAACTATAACGCCACCTGCAACCGTAGCTGCTGTAGCTCCAAACTGTGAGTTATGTGGAATCGCCACTCATAATGTGCCCGAATGCCCATTATTGGTAGGAATCTCACCAGACCAAGTAAACTACGCTCAAGGTAACCCTTATGCGAACACCTACAACCCAGGTTGGAGAAACCACCCAAATGTTTCCTACAAAAGCGATAACGCATTGCAAGCACCCGCTGCTCCACCAGGATATCAGAAACCAGTCGTAGCTGCTCCGAATGCCCCTAGAAAATCAAATTTTGAATTGATGATGGAAAAATTCATAGCTACTCAAGCTCAAACGAACAAAGAATTCCTGAATCAAAACATACACACTAGCGAGAAGATTAAACAGCTAACCAGCAAAGTAGATGCTTTAGCCACCCACCACAAAATGCTTGAAACGCAGATATCACAAGTGGCTCAACAACAAGCTTCTGCAGCCGCACCCGCTGGTACATTTCCTGGACAAGCAGAACCTAATCTGAAAGGTCATGCAAATGCTGTCATATTAAGAAATGGAAAAGAACTGGACGGACCAACCGATCCTAGGAGTGAAAACTCAGCCATGCATCAGAAAACTGATAAACAAGCAGAAAAGGAGTCTGAAACCGAATAGAAGGAAGATAACAAGAAGGAGGCCGCCAAAAGTGAAAACCCGTATGTACCTCCACCGCCGTATAAGCCACCGATTCCTTATCCTCAAAGATTCATAAATTCTAAAACTACAGGACAATTTAAGAAATTCGTAGAACTTCTGAAGCAACTGAATATCACCATTCCTTTCACATAAGCTATCACTCAAATGCCCTCATACGCTAAATTTCTCAAAGAAATCCTGTCTAACAAAAGAAAAATCGAGGATAATGAAACAATTACACTTACTGCCGAGTGTAGCGCGATCATTCAAAATAACATGCCTCCTAAACTAAAAGACCCAGGTAGCTTCTCCATACCATGTGTCATAGGAAAGTTCGTCATAGACAAAGCTTTATGCGACTTAGGAGCCAGTATAAGTGTTATTCCCCTATTTATATGCAAAAAGCTGAATATGGGAGAACTAAGACCAACCAAAATGTCCGTGCAATTGGCTGACCGATCAGTCAAATATCCCGTCGGTATACTGGAAAACGTTCCAGTGCGCATAGGTCAATTCTGAAGGTGAAAAAAACACTTAGAAGGGGGGGGGGGGGTTGAATAAGGGTTCTGAAAATATTATGGCAGTAAAAGCAACACAATATTTTTCTCCACAAGGACTTAATCCACTATATTCAAACAAATTACAGTGTCAACCACTAAGAATAACTGTCTTAGTCTTCTCAAGAAATCCTGACCACAACTTGGTCTTCTTAAGGAACCTTTTACAAATTAATGTAAACTAACAAGTGTTTAAGTTGCTTCTAAAAAGCTATATCACAAAATGTGATTTATACACTTAGTTTAAGAACGAATAAAAAAACTATTCAGCTTTGAGTAAGAAAGATTGTATGAGAGTTGTTGAATAATTTCAATGAGTTTGTCAATAATTCGTTAACCTTGAAGAGATGTTGAAGACGTCCTTTTATAGTGCTGAAAGTCCAATGCTTGAAGACTGTGCAAGTAGAGTAGTTGTAGCCTTTTGTCTTCACATGACCTTTTCTTTCTCAGAAGTAGAATGTTCAGAGAAATTCCTTTTGCCTGAATCCTTGTGTCTATCACAAATAAGGAATAGTTCCGTTGGAGAGGATGTTGAGAATAGTACCAAGTCTATTCACGTGCTGACATCTTTTCAAACGTAAACAACATCAGATCCTCTGATGTGCTTCTTGTTCTTCAGATCAGATTCAATGATATCAAAGTTGCAACAATAGTGCTTTAGCGTGAGTGATCTGATCAAAGCATAACTGTTTATTAGAGCCTCTGTACTTGCAGCGTAAAGTACATTCAGAGTCTTCTGAAACAAAGCTTTAAACTCTTCATACAAACTCTTCAGCTATGCTCCTACAGCTTCTGCTTTAGAGTCTTCTGCAGCTTCTGCTTCATAGTCTCTTCTGGCAGCGCTCAGAGTCTTCTGATGACTTGCTTCTGATGCTTCAGAGCTTTGCGTAGACTACTGTTCAGATGCATTTTTGCTTCCATAAGAATATTTATTTTAATATCTGAAACAAAAACACTTGAACAAAATTAGAGTATATATTTTCTTAATACAAAATTTCATTAGTGTTATCATCAAAACATAAGGATATATTGAACAACAATCTGTGTTCTAACAATCTCCCCTTTTTTGATGATGACAAAAACATAGGAAATTTTGTTCAATAAAAGGATAAATATATAACTCCCCCTGAGATAAAGAACCCCCCCCTGAAATGAATACTCTAATAGAAGAAAATACTTCCCTTTTTGCATGAGTAAACTTTTCAGATAAAGAGCCTGATTAGAATCCTGGTTAGAATATTCTTTCCAAAATCAGAGCTTGATTTACTTTCCAGAATCAGAGCCTGGTTTACTTTTCAGGATCAGAGCCTGGTAATCAGAACCTGGTTTGAATTAAGATCTGGTTTAGGGATTCTCAGGATAACTTTAATGAATTTTGTCAGATAACCTCATTAGTTCTGAAATACTAAAAAATTCATGTTAAATATAATTTATCATGTCTGAATTTTTATTTTAGTAACTGTTTATTTTTGAACAATCAGAATTTCTTTTTCTCCCCCTTTTTGTCATATCAAAAAGAAAACTTTTAAAGACAAATAAAAGGTTAACAGAAGAAAACAATATAAAGCTGATAACATCAACAGATGTAAAACAAATAATCAAACAAACATATTCATTTAGAGATAATCAGAGTACATCCAGAACAAAACATGATTCAGAGAAAGCAGAAACAGAACAAAATAACATTTAAAGTGCACAAACATAAGAACTAAGATAAGCGTGATGCAAGAAGTTTAAGGATGTGGGTCATCTCAGAAGTAGATTCCTCTTGCTTAGCCATCCATTTCTGTATATTGTCTGTCTTCTCATCTTGTTTTTCCATCCAAGATTTTATTTCAGATTGGCCAGCTTCCAGCACATCAATCTTATCTTCTAGGTCTGGATTCTCTTTCTTAACTTCAGAAGAAGTAGTAGGAGTAGATTCAGATGCAGGAGTAGGAGCAGAGTCAATGATCATTGCAGATGCAGATTCTGGAGGCACAGATTTAGATGGTTGGTCTACAATCATCAGAGCTAATGGATTGGTTTCCAGAGTGACTTCAGGAGCAGATACTTCAATAGTCTCAGAAGTAGCAGTTACTCTAGAAGTTGAAGGTTCATCCTCAAGAAGCAATGTTGGAGATCTGTTCACATTCCATAGCGTATGTCTGACAACTTCAGCAAATCTGACCTTTGCATCATCAGAGTAAATGGTCTTCAGATTAGAAGCCACAGAGTTGAATTTGGCAATGAACTTAATCCAGCATTCTTCAGAAACTTCTGGATTAATGCTTGAGAGACATTCCTTCTTTACAGAGTCTAAACTCATCCTTATTTCTTTCTTAAAATTAGCAAACAAAGCATCAACATTTAGCCTAGATTGAGGTTTAAGGTAGACTTCCAGAGGTGATGGTTTAGGTTGTTCTGGTGGGGGTGGTATGGTAAAGGTTGGGATAATGAACAGAGGACGAGGGTAAGAAGGTAATGAAGGATGTTCAGATGAAGTGAAAGCTTTGGATCTGGATGAAGATGATTTGGGAAACAAGAACTGTTTGAAATTGGATGCAGAGGGAATGACATCAAATGGTGTAGAAGTATAGGGGATAAAAACATAATTATGAGAGTGCAGTGGTTCAGATGGAATGATATCTGGTTGTTATGTTAGATAGGCTTGAAGTACATAGGGAAGGATAGTTGAAGAAATAGGTTTATATGGAATGGTAGGTGCAGATGCTTCTCTTCTGATATAATTTTTTTTGAGTTTTAGACCATATGGAAGGGGATCAGAGGGATGAGGTTTGAATGAAGCAAAAGAAACAAACTCAGATGTTCTTGGTTCATAGCCACGAAGTGAGGGCGGTGAATTTACGTCTGGGGGAACATCAAATTCAGAAGAATCAGATGATTCAGAAGAATGACAGGATGTGGAAGAGATATCAACCAGAGCTGTCAGAGGTTGAATATCTAAAACATCAGAATCAGGTATGAAAGGTTCAAAAGGTTGGATAGATTCTGGTTCAGGATTAGAAAGAATGGGTTCTTCTATTTGTAGTTGTTGTTGTTTAGGTTCTTGTGGTGTTGGTTTTGGTTCTGCTGGTTTAGAGGTTTGTGGTTCTGGTGGGGGAATTACAGATGATTGTTGTGGTGTAGAGGTTTTTTTATCAGAGGGAGGAATATCAAATGGTTGAGAATGTGTTGGTTCAGAGTTATACTTTTCAGATGGAGTTGCTGGTGGTTGGGGTACAGAAGGAGCTATAACAGAAGGTTTCTTAGGTTTAGAAACACGAGGAGGAGAGGGTGAAGGTGATGGTATAGGTTCATGGAGAGTTTGATCAGATGTTAGTACCTCTTTGACAGTTTGCAAAATATCATCTAAACTTGCCTCTGGAGGATTGACCTTTTGCTTCTTGACCCTTTTAGGTTTGACAGCAGCAGCTTCACCAGTAGCCTTCCTCTTGGGTTTAGAAGATCCTTCTTCAGCAACCTTTCTCTTCTTCTTGTGTCTAGCCTCATAAAGATCTGGTGCAGGTTCACCTGCTTTCTGAACCAGATTTGCTGGTAGAGGAGTTCCATCTTTTAGACACTCTGCAATGTACTTCAGAATAATCTCCCTTGGTTCATTAGCGAAGAACATAGGAAAATCATCCACTGGTATCCTTCTTTTAGTGACCTCTTCAGAATTTATTTGCTTTGGTGCAGAAGTGACTTCTTCTACAACTTTCATCTTCTGAAGACTCTTCCCATTCAGAGGTTTTCCTATTACAGAAGCTAACTCTTCCTTCAATCCAGCTTCTACCAAATGTCCAACAAGACCATTATCAGTCAGAATGTCTGAAATAAGTCTTCCCATTGGAATCCAGTTCCTCATCTTCTGATGTTTGGTTCTGACCTCTTCCCTTGTCTGTTTAACGTGTGTCCACATATGATTAAACAGAAGATACGGCAGATCCACCTTTGTGCTCTGACTCAGACAATACATGAAGTATAACTGATCAGTGTTAACATTGTCTGGAGAATTGGAAGATTTTCTATGATGAATGCAACCCATGAAAATCTTAGCCCAATTCCTGTAAACTGGCTTCAAATTCTTTACCTTTTTAGAAGCTTCTCCAGATGAGCAAACTTCTCTATACACATCAGTCATATCAACACGCCCAGCTGGCAGATTTGTGACACCATCAGTTTCCTCATAGCCTATGAGTTTTCTTATCAAATCTTCAGTTATGATGATTTCTTTACCCAGAACATATGAGACAATGAACTTAGGGCAAGTAGAAGCATGGATCTAAAATTCCTTCACCAGACAAGGATAAACTGGTCCCATCAGCCTATCAAAGAATTTGGTCCAACATTGAGCATCCACAATGAGACGAAGATCATACCCATTTTCAGCAAAAGATTCAAAGTTTACAATGGATTCACACAAGACTTCCAATTTGTCAACAGGTGTGAGTAATGTTCTAATAGGTTCCTTGAAGGCAACATCACCCATGTTGGATGATGAAACAACATCCATAGAGGATTGAAACTGAGCTGAAGTTGATGAAGAAGTAGCCATTGTTGTTCTTGAGAGAGTTTTAGGGTTACGAACGGTTTTGGGTTTGGGAGAGAGATGAAAGCAATGAAACAAGAAGAAATGCATACAAGGGTGTTCGTGAGAGTGAAAAGTGTGAAATGTGTAAAGTTGTGGCATTTATAGAAGAAATTAGGGCACACAAGAGTCACACGTTCAGCACGCTTACACTTAGCATTTAATGAAAAGAATATAATCATTTTAAGCAATTAATGATTCTGACAATTGGGGGGAAAACAAGAAACTCAATATTCAAAAACAGTACCTCAAACGTCAATTCAGTAATGTGCACTCCACCTTTTCAGATCTAGAGTGACACGTGTTTGCTTGCATGTGCTTCTGAAACTTCTTTGAGAAATGAAACGTTAGCCAATATTCAGATCCTCTGAGGCTTGTTAGTTCAAATTTGCACACAATAAATAAAATAATAAACAATAAATAAATAGATGTAATACTTCAGAGTTAAAACATTTTCATCTGAGAAAATTTTCTTCTGATAAACATTTTATTCTGGACAGAAATCCATACTCATATTTTTCAGAATAAATTTAAATCTATCTTCAGCAAGGGGTTTTGTAAAAATATCAGTCCATTGATGATCTGTATCAACAAAGTTTAAACTGATAATTCCCTTCTGAACATAGTCTCTGATAAAGTGATGTTTTATCTCTATATGTTTTACCTTAGAGTGTAAAATAGGATTTCTAGACAAACATATATCAGAAGTATTATCACAGAAGATTGAAATGTCACTCTCATGGATCTGATAGTCTTCTAGTTGACTCTTCATCCAGAGCATCCGAGTTCTACAACCAGCAGCAGCAATGTATTCTGCTTCTGTTGTTGAAACCGCAATAGTGGGTTGCTTCTTGCTGAACCAAGAGATCAAATGACTTCCAAGAAACTGGCAGCTTTCAGAAGTACTTTTTCTTTCAACTCTGTCTCCAGCGTAGTCAGCATCACAAAATCCAACTAATTTATAATCATCAGATCTTCTGTAACACAAACCCACATTAGTAGTACCTTTCAGATACCTTAGAATCCTCTTAACATCTGTTAAGTGAGATTCTCTAGGATCTGATTGGAATCTGGCACACAGACAAACACTGAATAGAATATCAGGTCTAGAAGTAGTCAGATACAAAAGAGAACCAATCATACCTCTGTAGAGTTTGTGATCTACTTTTTGACTTACCTCTTCCTTTCCAAGAATGCTTGTGGGATGCATTGGAGTCTTTGCTGATTTGCTTTCAGTCATGTTAAACTTCTTCAAAAGCTCCTTCACATACTTAGTCTGATGTATGTAGGTGCCTTCTGGAGTTTGATTGACTTGGATGCCCAAAAAGAATCTGAGTTCTTCCATCATGCTCATCTCAAATTTAGCCTACATAGAAAGAGCGAACTCCTTTCCCAGCATAATATTGGTAGATCCAAATATAATATCATCTACGTAAATTTGACAAATTAAAAAATCTTTCTTAAATGATTTACAGAAGAGAGTTGTATCCACTTTGCCTCTGATAAAATTCTTTTCCAGAAGAAAGTTACTTAGTCTCTCATACCAAGCTCTGGGAGCTTTTTTTAAACCATAAAGTGATTTTTTAAATTTAAAAACATGTTCTGGGAATTTATCATTTTCAAAGCGAGGAGGTTGATGAACATAAACTTCCTCTTCTATAATTCCATTTAAGAAGGCACTCTTAACATCCATCTGATAAAGAGTGATGTTATTCTGTGCAGCAATAGAAATGAGTAAGCATATAGACTCTAACCTGACCACAGGAGCATAAGTCTCTGTGTAGTCAATTCCTTCTTGCTGACTATACCCTTGAGCAACTACCCTTGCTTTGTTCCTTACAAATTCTCCTTACTCATTCAATTTTTTTCTGAAGACCCATTTAGTTCCATCAATACTGAATCCTTTTGGTCTTGGTACCAGATCTCAGACGTCATTTTTGGTGAATTGATTTAGCTCTTCTTGCATAACAAGTATCCAATCATTATCATTCAGAGCTTCATCCACTGAAGTTGGTTCAATAATAGACACCAACCCAAAAAGTGACGTTGCAGATGATCTGAGGAAAGACCTTGTTCTGATAGGGTCATCCTTCTTCCCAATTATCACATCCTCTGGGTGAGAGGCTTTGATTATGGATGATGATCCCTTAACATTTAGTTCTTCAGAAATATTCAAATTGTTCATCTGAGCAGCCAATGAAGTTGCATCTGGCGTTGCTTCTGGTTCTTTCACTTAAGCCTTTTCTTCCTCTGAGTCTTCAGAGTCTGTGAGAATTACTTCTCTATCTGCAGAATTAACAAGCTGCTTTGGCTTTTGATTGCCAAGCTTATCATCAAATCTAACATGAATTGATTCTTCCACAATCTGTGTCTCAGTATTGTATACTCTGTAGCCTTTAGAGCGTTCAGAATACCCAAGCATGAAACACTTTTGTGCTTTAGGATTAAACTTGTTCAGATTCTCTTTAGTATTCAACATAAAACAGACACATCTAAAAGGATGGAAATAAGAAATGTTGGGCTTTCTATTCCTCCACAATTCATAGGGAGTCTTCTCCATAAGAGGTCTTACAGACACTCTGTTCTGAATATAGCAAGCTGTGTTAATTGCTTCTGCCCAAAAATGTTTTGCCAGATTAGTCTCGTTGATCATGGTTCTGGCCATTTCTTGCAATGTTCTATTTTTCCTCTCTACAACTCCATTCTGTTGTGGAGTTCTAGGGCAGGAGAAATCATGTGCAATTCCATTTTCATTAAAATATTTTTCAAAATATTTGTTTTCAAATTCACCTCCATGATCACTTCTGACTTTAACAATTTTAAAATCTTTTTCATTCTGGACTTGTTTGCAGAAGTCAAAGAACATAGAATCTGACTCATCCTTGTGTTTTAGGAATTTCACCCATGTCCATCTGCTGTAGTCATCAACAATGACTAATCCATACTTCTTTCCTGTGATGGATGCAGTTTTCACTGGTCCAAACATATCAATATGAAGTAACTCTAATGGTCTTAAGGTTGAAACAACATTTTTAGTTTTAAAAGAAGATTTTGAAAATTTTCCTTTTTGACATGCTTCACAAAGAGCATCTGAGTTGAACTTCAACTGAGGAAGTCCTCTGACCAGATTGAGTTTATTAATCTGAGATATACGTCTCATACTAATATGCCCCAATCTTCTGTGCCAGACCCATTGCTCATCATTAACAGACAGAAGACATTTTACATTCTGAACCTTAAGTTCTGAAAGGTTGATTTTATAAATGTTGTTCTTCCTCTTTCCATTAAATAGGATTGAGCCATCCTTTTGACTGACAGCCTTGCAACATTTTTGATTGAAGATTATGTCATAACCATTGTCACTTAATTGACTTATGGACAATAAGTTATGTGATAATCCTTCAACGAGTAAGACATTAGAAATGGAAAGAAGATTACCATTGCCAATAGTTCCAGAGCCAACTATCTTGCCTCTCTGGTTCCCTCCAAACTTGACGTCTCCTCCAGATCTAAGTTCCAGGCTTTGGAACATAGACCTTCTTCCCGTCATGTGACGCGAGCAGCCAGAGTCCAGGTACCAAGATTGGTGTTTTGACTTTGCTGCTAAAGATATCTGCAACAGGTATTATTTTGTCTTTAGGTACCCAGATCTTTTTGGGTCCTTTAGGGTTAGTTGCCTTAAAGTTTTGTCTGAACTTCTATCTTCTGACAGCAGGTTTGTTCTGACTAACTTTAGGTTTAAACACATGAATTTTCTGACCAGAACGTGTGTGTTTAATATCATTAAGATGACCATACTTAAAAGTAGAATACAGAGGAGTATGCTTAATGATTAGTTTATCAACAGATGTTGGATTTAAATCCTTCTCAGAAGAAGATTCATATCCAATACCCTTCCTGTTATTTCTGCTAACACCATAGACCATTGAAGCCATCTTGCTTCTCTCTAGGCTTCTTGACAAAAACTTCTGAAAACTATAGTCATATTCTTCTAAAATATTTTTAAATTTTGACTTAGTTTCAACTTCAGAATCTTGTTGAGCTTTTTCTAATTCATTTTTAATTTTCAAATTGTTTGCTTTGAACTCAACAATTTCTGATTTCAGAAGATCATTCTCAGATACAAGATTGTTTTCACTCTTCTCTTATTTGATCTTAATCTTACTATATTTTTCCAACATTTCAGATAAACTCTCAATAAGTTCTGCTCTAGAAAGTTCAGAAAATACCTCCTCAGAATCTGATTCTGATTCTGATTCTGATCCAGATGTTTCTGCATGGTCTTCTACGTCAGCCATTAGTGCCATGTTTGCATATTCCTCATCTGAGTCTGATGAAGACTCAGATGCATCTGAATCATCCCAGGTTTCTATCAAAACTTTCTTTTTATGATCAGACTTCCTTCTTGGCTTCTCCTTCTGAAGCTTTGGGCATTAATTCTTGTAGTGCCCAGGTTCCTTGCATTCATAGCAGACAACCTCTTTCTTTCCAGATCTTCTGTGTCCAGAAGACTCTTTGCGTTGATCTGGTTTCTTGAAGTTCTTGAACTTCCTTTGTTTATGCTTCCAGAGTTTGTTGATCCTTCTAGACAGCAAGGACAATTCATCATCTTCTTCAGAAGAAGATTCTTCAGAACTTTCTTCTATAACCTGCAACGCTTTAACAAATTTGTTAGACTTTAAAGCAACTGACTTACCTTTCTTTTGAGGCTCGTATTCCTCTAGTTCAATCTCATGTCTCCTCAGAGAGCTGATCAGTTCCTCCAGCGTGATCTTGTTCTGATCCTTTGCTAGCTTCAGAGCAGTGACCATTGGTCTCCATCTGATTGGAAAACTTATGATGATCTTCTTAACATGATCAGCAGTGGAGTAACCCTTGTCCAGAACTTTCAAGCCAGCTGTGAGAATCTGGAATCTAGAGAACATAACTTCTACAGATTCAGATTCCTCCATTTTGAAGGCTTCATATTCCTGGATCAGCATCGTAGCCTTGGTCTCCTTGACTTGAGAATTCCCTTCATGAGTCATCTTCAAAGATTCAAACATACCAAATGCTATTTCTCTATTAGTAATTTTCTCATACTCAGTATGAGATATAACATTTAGTAGTATGGTTCTTGCTTTATGATGATTCCTGAATTCTTTCTTCTGAGCTTCAGTCATAGATTTTCTGTCTATCTTTTTGCCATCCCCATCAGTGGGGTGAACATAGCCATCAATGACTAAATCCCAAAGGTCAGCATCATATCCTAGAAAGAAGCTTTCAATTATGTCTTTCCAGTAGTCAAACTTCTCCCCATCAAACATAGGGGGTTTAGTGCTGATTCTATCTTTGTCCTCATATCTGTTGTTGTTGGATGTTGAAGCTTCAACCATAATGTATCAACCAAAATATATCAAGAGTTTTCTCAAATGGATCTTTTCTGTTCACAGTGAAGTGAGAGCACTAACAGAACCAGAGCTCTGATGCCAACTGAAGGTGAGAAAAACACTTAGAGGGGGGGGGGGGGGGGGTTGAATAAGGGTTTTGAAAATATTATGGCAATAAAAACAACAAAATATTTTTATCCTGGTTCGTTGAACTCAACTAATCCAATCCACCCTATCAAGGTGATTTGCCTTTCCCCACAAGGACTTAATCCACTATATTCAAACAGATTACAGTGTCAACCACTAAGAACAACTGTCTTAGTCTTCTCAAGAAATCCTGACCACAACTTGGTCTTCTTAAGGAACCTTTACAAATTAATGTAAACTAACAAGTGTTTAAGTTGCTTCTAAAAAGCTATATCACAAACTGTGATTTATACACTTAGTTTAAGAACGAATAAAAAAAACTATTCATTGAGTAAGAAAGATTGTATGAGAGTTGTTGAATAATTTCAATGAGTTTGTCAATAATTCGTTAACCTTGAAGAGATGTTGAAGACGTCCTTTTATAGTGCTGAAAGTCCAATGCTTAAAGACTGTGCAAGTAGAGTAGCTGTAGCCTTTTGTCTTCACATGAATTTTCCTTTCTCAGAAGTAGAATGAGAAATGCCTTTTGCTTGAATCCTTGTGTCTATCACAAATAAGGAATAATTCCATTGGAGAGGACGTTGATAATAGTACCAAGTCTATTCACGTGCTGACATCTTTTCAAACGTAAACAATATCAGATCCTCTGATGTGCTTCTTATTCTTCAGATTAGATTCAATGATATCAGAGTTGCAGCAATAGTGCTTTAGCGTGAGTGATCTGATCAAAGCATAACTGTTTATCAGAGCCTCTGTACTTACAGCGTAAAGTACATTCAGAGTCTTCTAAAACAAAGCTTTAAACTCTTCATACAAACTCTTCAGCTACGCTTCTGCAGCTTCTGCTTCAGAGTCTCTTCTGGCAGCGCTCAGAGTCTTCTGATGACTTGCTTCTGATGCTTCAGAGCTTTGCGTAGACTACTATTCAGATGCATTTTTGCTTCCATAAGAGTATTTATTTTAATATCTGAAACAAAAACACTTGAACAAAATTAGATTATATATTTTCTTAATACAAAATTTCATTAGTGTTATCATCAAAACATAAAGATATATTGAACAACAATCTGTGTTCTAACAAATTCTACATCCCTACCGACTTTATAATCATGGATATTAAGGAAGACTCTGTTACCCCGATTATCTTAGGAAGACCCTTCCTAGCAACAGCCGGAGCTATTATAGACGTGAAGAAAGGTAGGCTAACATTCGAAGTAGGAGAAGAAAAGATAGAATTCATCCTCACCAAGTTCTTAAAAGCACCAACCATAGACGACACATGCTATTTAGTAGATGTCATTGATGAATGCATAAGAGAACTGGAGAAGGAAGAAACTAAATACTCTGAAATCATGAAAATCCAAATCCCTGAAATTCATGAAGACGACAATTGGCGTGCGCCATACAAAGATGATAGTCTAAGCGAAATCTTAGCACTAACTCCTAATCACATGCCAAGTCCGAAGAACCCAGATTTAGAGCTTAAAGAATTACCTAAGACCCTCAGGTACGAATTCCTAGATACCGAATTCAAAAGACCAGTGATAGTCAACGCCGATTTAAGACAGTTAGAAACCAAGAAACTATTAGAAGTCCTAAGGAAATACCCAACTGCGTTAGGCTATAGTATAACTGACCTCAAGGGTATAAGTCCTTCCATCTGTATGCATCGAATCATGCTAGAGGAAGACTGCAAAACTTCTAGAGAACATCAGAGAAGGGTAAATCGTATCCTAAGCATTGTAGTCAAAGACGAAGTGAAAAATTTACTAGATGCAGGAATCATATATCCGATCTCTAACAGCCAATGGGTTAGCCCAGTGCACGTCATACCCAAAAAAGGAGGCGTCACCGTGGTAAAGAACTCGAAAGGTGAATCGATAACCCAAAGAGTTGTAACCGGAAGCAGGATGTGTATCGATTACAGAAAACTGAATAAGGCCACTCAGAAAGATCATTTCCCTTTACCTTTCATAAACCAGATGTTGGAGAGATTGGCCAAACATTCGTATTTTTGCTATCTAGACGGTTATTCGGGATTTTTCCAAATTACAATTCACCCCGATGACCAAGAAAAGACTACTTTCACCTGTCCTTATGACACTTTTGCTTATCGACGAATGTCGTTTGGACTCTGCAATGCTCCAGCAACATTCCAGAGATGCATGATGGAAATCTTCGCGGATTTCATAGATGACATCATGGAAGTGTTCATGGATGACTTCTCTGTATGCGGATAAAGTTTTGAAGGGTGTTTGTCGAACCTAGAAATGGTACTCGAAAGATGTGCAAAAGTGAACCTTGTTCTCAATTGGGAGAAATGCCATTTCATGGTCTGACAAGGCATAGTTTTAGGACACGTCATATCTGACAAAGGGATTGAGGTTGACAAAGCAAAAATAGAAATTATAAAGGATCTTCAACCTCCAAAAACCGTACGAGAAACACGAAGCTTTTTAGGACACGCCGGATTCTACCGACGATTCATAAAAGATTTCTCGAAAATTACAAAACCTCTAACAGGTCTGTTGATGAAAGATGCTGAATTCGTTTTCGACAAGGACTGCTTGGAAGCATTCAAAACTTTAAAAACAGCCCTCATTACCGCACCAATCATGCAACCACCAGACTGGCAACTACCATTCGAAATCATGTGCGATGCGAGTGATTACGCTGTAGGTGCAGTTCTAGGACAAAGGAAAGACAAGAAGCTTCACGCATTCTACTATGCCAGTAGAACTTTAGATCCTGCCCAAATGAACTATGCCACAACATAAAAGGAACTTCTAGCAATTGTGTTCGCCCTCGACAAATTCCGTTCCTACTTGGTAGGAGCGAAAATAATCATCTACACAGACCATGCTGCCATTAGGTACCAGACGAGCAAAAAGGATGCCAAGCCGAGATTATTGCGATGGATCCTATTGTTACAAGAGTTTGACTTAGAAATCAAAGACAAAAAAGGAACCGAGAACGTAGTGGCCGATCACCTATCCCGAATAGAAGGCATTAAACCAAAATCAGTGCCTATCAACGACGATTTCCCTTATGAACGCCTGATAGCTAGATTGGAAAGCGATATGCCACACTTAACCTCGGAGGAACCAGAACTAGAAAAAGCTGTGGAAGCCGTCTACGCAGATGTCACCCTGCCTTGGTATGCTGATATTGTAAATTACTTAGCCGCTGGCATGCTCCCACTGGAATTCAGTTATCAGCAAAAGAAGAAATTCTTCCACGACTTAAAGCAATATTATTGGGACGAACCTCTGCTTTTCAAGAGAGGAGCCGACAACATACTCCGTCGATGCGTCCCAGAGGAAGAAACAGATGACATCATCTCTCATTGTCACTCCGCCCCTTACGGAGGACATGCCAGTACTTCAAAGACATGTGCGAAAATCCTACAATCTGGCCTATTCTGGCCCAACATTTGGAAAGATGTCCACACTGCTATACTAAGGTGCAACCGGTGCCAACGCACTGGAAACATTTCTAGGCGCGACGAGATGCCCTAAAAAGGTATTTTGGAAGTGGAAGTCTTGGACGTATGGGGGATCGATTTCATGGGTCCATTCCCGTCTTCTTTTGGAAACAAATATATACTCGTCGCTGTCGACTACGTATCAAAATGGATTGAGGCCGTTGCCGCTCCAACTAACGACACGCGAGTAGTTATCAAACTCTTTAAGAATACCATCTTTCCCAGATTCGGTGTACCCAGACTTGTCATCAGTGACGGTGGTTCACACTTCATAGCGCGAATCTTTGACAAACTGCTATCGAAATATGGAGTAAAACACTGTATCAATCGCAGACTAGCGGCCAAGTGGAGGTCTCAAACAAAGAAATCAAGCAAATCTTGGAAAAGACCGTTGCCACCTCCAGGAAAGATTGGTCATCGAAATTAAACGACGCTTTATGGGCCTATAGGACTGCTTACAAGACGCTGATAAGAACTACACCATTTAAATTAGTCTATGGGAAATCGTGTCACCTGCTAGTGGAACTAGAGCACAAAGCTTTTTGGGCTATTAAGACGCTAAACCTCAACTACACTGAAGCAGGAGAGAAATGGATCTTGAATCTGCATGAATTGGAAGAACTTAGATTAGACGCATACGAGAATGCCCGCACATACAAGGAAAGAACCAAAAAGTGGCACGATAAACATTTAGTCCGGAAACAGTTCAGTGTGGGAGACTTCGTGCTCCTATTCAATTCAAGTTTGAAACTCTTCCCAGGAAAACTAAAGTCAAGATGGTCAGTTCCTTTTGAGATAACTAAAATCCTTCATAGTGGAGCTGTCGAAATTAGCGATAAAACCAATGCGCCGTTCATAGTCAACGAACAACGTTTAAAGCACTACAATAAAAATGATCATAGTAACCACGTGAGCAGTTTGAAACTGCTAGAGCTTCCTGCTCAACACCCCGACTAGCTTGTCACCAAGCTATCGTCAGGCTTTTGACGTTAAAAATAGCGCTGAATGGGAGGCAACCCATTTTCCCTCGTTTTTCCCTCTTAGTTTATTTACTTTATGTTTTCCATTTGAGTTATACTTTTATTTTTATTATTTTTTTTTATCATCTTCTGTTTCTAAAAATTTAATTTGAGTAAATGTGTTTTCAACTGTTTCCAGGATTTTAAAGCCTTCCTATTTTTCTCCTTTATATCTGACTAACTCTCGAGCATGGCTAACATCGACTACACGGTTACCGTTTTTAGAGGACCCGCTCAGCAAGCCAGATTTGAAGCCCTGACTCAGAGAGGCATCGCTTTAACCCTGTACTATGATGGATCTACTATGGATCAATTAGGAATCCACGATAGCATCCTCTATTTGTTTAACCAATTAGACTGGGAGCGAACTGCTCTAAAAACCCGTTTTGTCACCTATCGCGAACTCACGTTCGAATTCCTTAGCTCCCTAGGCTACAGAACCGAATACGACTATGGATCCACCAAGGAGCTGATATGCTTTAGGCTGTTTGGGACAGAATTCACATACAACCGTAAATCACTGGCAGACCTCTTAGGTTTCCCTAGCGGACCCTTTGTGTATACTAATGCCCATGAAGCCGATATGGATATCGAGTTAGATTACTTCTGGGGTACCATTACAGGTAATTATCACCCTGAGCCGAACAACATGAATTCTAACGAGATACATAATCCTGCACTCTGCTATTTCCATAGGATATTAGCCCATACCCTCTTTGGGAAGGAGGAAAACGTTACCGCAGTCTCTAAGGAAGAGTTGTTTATCCTGTACTGTGCATCACAAGGTCGTCCCGTCAATGTTGTACCATTTATGATGAGAACCTTCGAAAAGCTTACTCAGGAATTGGATTCACCTATCCTAATAGGAGGCCTCGTCACCATGATTGCACACGCAATTGGACTTAGGTACCAACTGAATAGAATCAAAGCTTTTGGCCACATCAGACCTATGGACATACCATTTTGCTTTAACCGACATATCATAGGTAACTTAGGACCAGAAACTTACGAGTACCTTATTGCTGACCGACCGGTTCGACTCTTCACATTGCCTAACCATGAGCTGACAAGTATCCATAACCGAAACAATTGGATGTATGAGTTGGATGAGCCTATGAGTCCTACCTCACCTTATTCTACCCCTCAGGCTTACATGTACGACAACGATCATATATCAGAAGCACCAGACTTTATGTATTATGAAGACTATGTGTCAGAAGCTGAGACAGACCCTGAGACTCCTCCGAATTACCATAATTTCCCTGACCCCGTTCCTAACCAACAAACAAAAAAGATGAACACCATTCTAAAAACAATGGATGACTTCAATTTGGAAATTACAACAGTCAAGGATGAGCTAACAAAACTGCAGACGGATGTCATAACCTTCATGGACGTAGTTTGTGATCAGTTCGACTACATTACTCAACAGTTTGACAAACTAAAGCAGCAGAAGGATTGATAACTTTAGTTCTATTTTAGTTTTTACTGCATTCTGAACTATTTCCTGTTTTCTGTTTTTACAATTTGAACTCCATTTTAATTATTGTACTCCATTCAACATTCACTTTAATTAATGAAATTTCTTTGGCATTTTTAGTTTTAATCCAAAATTCTTCCTTTACAATTAATTATTTTATTTGATATACTGGCCTGCAATGTGAATCAATTATACTTCAGAACTCCAGTACGAACCACAAAGCACATTTTCTGCAGCTACAGAATTTGCTGCTGTGACGACCGTCACACCCCCGTTACGCTCGTCACGAGCTTCACGATCGTGACACCCCTCACGATCGTCACACGATTAAAATTATGCTAAATAGCAGAATACGACCGTTCCACATTCTTTCCCCTCCTTTTACTTCATAACTTCCCACTATCTCCCGTTCCAAATCCCTCTCCCTCTACATTTTCAACTTCCCACTACCTCCACAATAACTTTTTCATTCATTACATTCAACCCCATCATTGCTCGTACCACCGGTTCACCTACAAATCCTTCCATATAAACTCCCAGTTCTCGTCGAATCCATTCCACAGAAAAGAAACACTCTCCCTAATCACTCTCTCTTTTCCACCCTCCTTCACAGTAAAGAACAGAAACAAATGGCACGACACGGTGAACTTCCTGACATGTCCACCATCGTTTTCAGAGACGGCGAACGCGGAGAACAACAATGAGAAAACTACATTACATTCTATTAACACTCTATTCAACCGACTCGGTACGCTGATGTTGCATGCTTAACTGAGTTGGGCATTTTGGAAGGCGTCCAATGGATGTTGCAGAATGCCGGTCTATGGTTTCTCTACACGACTCCGCAACCAACGTACGAACAACTAACCTTGGAGTTCTTGAGTTCCTTCTCATACATCACCCCTACCGGCGAAACTAACCAGCTCACCGGTGTTGCATGTTTCCGAATGTTCGGAAACGAATACCAGCTTAACCAAACTCAACTTGCTCAAATGTTACACTTCCGCCATGGTGTCGATGCTCACTGTAGAGTTCCCTCGGAGCACTTCTTTCAAGAAGCCTTCGCACTCTGGAATCAACTTACTGGCACCACCGCCGATGGCTGGGACAGCTTCAATGCCACATACATCCACCACCCTGCCATCCGCTACTTTCACTGGGTGCTTGGTAACACCATTTTTGCACGAGATAGCAACCATAAGGTCAACTCCAAGGAGCTTTTCTTTCTATAGTGGATCTTTGCTCCGGAAGTCGTCAATGCTGCCCCGTTTCTCTTAGCCCACATCCAGGCCAACTGTGGTCGAGGTTCAAAGCCTTTCTACTTCGGAGGTATAATTACTTCCATTGCCGTGTCCCTCGACCTCAGTAACCACCTCCAGGACCTCCTGTCCCTGCCTTCGGTCTTTCTCGACATTGACTACTGCCGTTCCTCCCACCTCATCAAGGTCCGAGCCGACAGAAGATATCATCTGGTGGTTCGCAACCGTACTATCCGCAATATCATCCTATCATGCCATGATCATGCCCATCCTCAAAACAGAGCCAACTGGCTCTTTGACCAAGCGGCACCAGAGGTTAATGCAGCAGCAACTCAAGAAAATGCCCAAGTGCCCGTTAATGAAGTACATGAAGAATTGGACAGAGCTACTCAGGCTGATGCTCCACATCAGCCACCTCCTGAAGGTCCTTCCTCTCGTCGTCGCTGCCGACCTGAGACCGAAGCAACAAACAAAGAAATCCTTCGCAACGTTTGGCAACAAAACGAGACAGCAGCCCAACTTGAACGTCGTCACCAAGAACAACACCAGCAGGTGATGGATTTGTTGGTAGTCCAAGGGGAACGCCTCGACAACGTCATTGATGAGATGACCGCTCTAACCGTCCGTGTGGAGGGCCTCCGTGAATCCATCTTTCACACCGGCGCTCTGCACCCCACGACCTGAGGAGGACGACATCGCGGCAGAGGACGAGACAGAGAGTAGTGTACTTTTATTCATTGCATTTTCATTTTTGTTGTTGTACACCTTGCACATTCGTTTCAAATCAGTGAGGACACTGCTTGAGATGGTGTGGGAGCGGCACTTTATTCCAATTCAATTTTGTTATGTAATCTATTTCCATTTCAATTATTTTAATCCAGTCATTTCAATTCAGTACAATAAAGCGCATTTTTATATTCTTTTTCGTTACGAGAACTTCCCTGCCTTATCCGTTTTCCTCGAGCTATACAAATTTTTTTCCAAAAATCGATGCAACGCCCGATGCACCAAGATTAAGGCCAAGTCAAGGAACCTCGAGAACGATTGCTAACGATACCCACACCGCTTTGACACCTTAGACCTCTAGTTTATGCGAGTCAGTTCCACTACCTACTGTACCAAAGCCTCAGGTTCGAGCACCAAGCGAAGTCCCTAGTAGTTTATACAAGCAGTCAGCATCGCCTTAAGCACATACCACGTGGAAAGCCGATGCAAATAAGTGATCGGTAAGATCATAAAGAAAAGAATTGCTCCGCAGCCATGTAGTGATTATCTACCTCTGATATCTCGGAATAACAAAAATAAGCTCGTATAGAAAAGAAGTTCTCTGTCAGTTGGTCCATAGGTCTCTAGTTATGGACTTGGTAGGGCGAATCACGGTTCGATCCCCCACAACTTACAAAGAGGACGTATCAAAGGGTACCACACTCATGCACCAGACCCCGTAAAAAGAAAAGACCGAAATCACTAACAGGTTATTCCACTACGTGCATACAAAGAGGTAAAGGGCTTAATGTGATTACACTGGAACGAAACTGGGCAGAACTTGGTACGATGAACTTTACGCCGAGCTACAGCAGCATGATTGGAACCGGCTCGTATAAGAAGGAGGCCTTCGAGAGCATACTGCTTAGTGTCATTGTCGTATGCGTGTTGTTTTAAATCCTCTCCGACTTCCCGACTCAGCACCTCTGAAGCTACTTTGAAAACGCAAAGGAACGCATCGTGTGACTGCATCGTTTCAGCTCTTATGCTTTTCGCTTGAGGACAAGCAAAGATTCAAGTTTAGGGGAGTTTGATAACGCGAAAACGTATATATTAAATGCCATGATTTTATGCTACTAATGTTTAATTTCACCCCGATTTCGGACTTCTCCGCATTGTTTGTTAAGTATTTTTGCAGGTACATAAAGTTCACACTCAAATGAAGCAAGACAAAGGAAAAAAAATTTAGAAGACACAAAACAGAAGAAAAAGGACGAAAAAATAGCAGAAATGAGATTTTGCTGATATGACGGTCGTCACAGGCCCCTCACGACCGTCACGTGTGTGACGACCGTCACGAGTGTCACGATCGTCATGTGCGTCACGAACGTCTTATCTCCTTCACGATCGTCATACTTGAAAAAACAGAATAACATCCACTTTTGAGAACGTGTCAGCAGAAGCCCAGAAAATATAATCACGACTCCCTGGATTCTCTCACCCTCAATTGCACTTCCTGAGGTATTTCACGTAAGAAACATCCACTATAAAAGGAAAGCTTGAGGACTGGAATTGGGGGGTCGCATTGAAGACAACGAAGTGCTGCCCAATTTACTACAAAAAGCCAAACTTTGTTCCTGCGTTCTTTTTCCTTTACTTTCTTTTAAAATTCCAGTTGCACTTTTGCTTTTATTTTCCGTACGTTAATCGTCACCAAAGAAATAATCCTGCCGACATTGTGGGGATTATTCAAGTGCCGAAGCAGAATTGTTTACAGGTTCATTACTATAAATTAAGTTTCCATTTGTCATTATAATGTATGTTTATGTATGCTGTTGTTTTCATTCAATTATGTTTGCTTTAAGATCCATGTCTAGCTAAACCGTTTCTATCGGTATGTAATGAATTAGTAGGACAGGATTCGATAACATCCAGCATTATTCCACTTTTTCAAACTCGTTTCTGGCCATAGTTTTTAATCTAAATTTATTAAACTAAACTTCGTCGCGACAGCGAGAATTTGTTTATAGTAATCTCGCCACGACAGTGGGAGATTCATTAAGGTATGAACCGACATGCAAAAGCTGAGGCTAGGACCAGATAGTAAAAACTATGCATTTATTTTAAATACAGCGAAAGCGCTTTAAAAGAAATTAGAACTCAATGGTTTTCAAAAAGCAATTTTAACCCCGAACAGGATAGCGAAAGCATACGTTCCGCCTTAGAGTTGCGACTAGCGTCAACAACCAATGTGAGACAAAAGTATTTAAACCGTTATTTTCTTCTGAAAACTATTTTGAAATTATTAAACCACGCCGGTAACTTTTCGAATCCTCGAAGAACTAAGGCATTGCATACCGATTCCCCGTATTAATATTCTAAGAAAACCTTTTAGCCTTTCTTTAATTTAGCCTTTACTTTTGCATCCTTTCCCTTAAACCATATCCAACCTAGCTAAACATAGTAACACCCGAGAACACTAGTTTGATTACGAGTCCTTGTGGGATCGATATCTTTTATTACTACACGATAGACTGGGCACTTGCAGTTAGTTCGGTTAGACTCAGAAAGTCGTGATCAGATGGTCAGATAAAAGTTTCACAGAGTTGTTAGCCCTACTACAAGAGATGCTTCCGGAGGATAATGTTTTTCCCAATCGAACCTATGAAGCTAAAACGTTTGTGGCAGAATGATGTGGAGGTTTATGATGGATATAGGAAAGAAAGTTTCAATTTGAGGGCGATGTTGTTTGGCACAATTAATGATTTTCCAGCATACGAAAATCTATCATGGTATAGCATTAAAGGTCAATGTGCGTGTCCTATCTGTGAAGAAAAAACAAATTGGACGCGATTGGAATTTGGTCAGAAGAATGTCTTTCTTGGTCATCGTAGATTCTTGAATTCTAATCATCACTACCGTGGGTGGAGTAAAACATTCAATGGAAATTCAGAATAAGGTAGAGCTCCACCTACATTGACCGGCGAACAAATTTTTGAAAAGGTGAAAGATGTGAGTACTAAGTTTGGCAAGCCTTTTGCTCATACGTTTGTCACGCGTAGGTGGAAGAAGAGGTCAATTTTGTTTGAGTTGCCGTATTGGAAGTCGCGTATTGGAGGTCAATTTTCTTGATGTTATGCATATTGAAAAAAATGTATTTGAAAGTGTTATTGGTACGTTAGTCAATATACAAGGAAAGTCTAAAGATGACCTTAAAGCAAGAAAGGACTTGGTAGCAAAGGGAATAAGAAATGAATTAGGACCCTTGAAGAAAGGAAATCGAACATATCTATCACCTGCTGCTTATACTTTATCTAAGAAAGACCTCAAGTTAAAGAGTTTAAAGACACATGATTGCCATGTTATAATGGAACACGTTCTACTAATAAGTATACCTTCTATTTTGCCAGAAAAAGTGAGAAGGGCAATAACTAAATTGTGTTTTTTCTTCAGGTTAATTTGTAGTAAGGTGATCGATCCTGTGATCTTACCAACATTGCAAAAAGAAATAGTTATTACTTTGTGTGAGCTTGAAATGTATTTTCCTCCATCATTTTTGACATAATGGTACATCTAGTTGTTCATCTTGTGAAAGAGACACAATTGTGTGGACCAGCTTATATGAGATGGATGTACCTTGTTGAACGTTATATGAAAATATTGAAAGGGTATGTGAAAAACCGAAGTCGACCAGAGGGTTGTATTGTTGAATGATACATTGTCGAAGAAGCGATTGAGTTTTGTACTGAACATTTGTCCAATGTTCAATCCATTGGCCTCCCAAAATCTCATGTTGTTGAAAAAATAGTAGGAAAACAGTTAATTGGAAATAAAGTTGTGACATTTTCAAGGGATGAACGGGAGCAAGTGCATTTGTATGTTCTGCACAATGACATTGAGGTTGAGCCGTATGTTGAAATGCACAAGGACGTTCTTCGAGGTTTAAATATGAATAGAAATGAAAATTGGATAGTACGTGAGCACAATCGAAGTTTTATAACATGGTTCAAGGATCATATTTTTTCAAAGTTTTATTTTGATCCCGCTTCAATAACAGAAAGGTTGATATGTTTAGCATATGGTCCAAGTTTGCATGTGTTTTCTTATAGCACATACGCAATTAATGGATACATATTTTATACCAAAGAACAAGATGATAAAAGTACAATGCAAAGTAGTGGTGTCACCGTGCTTGCCGAAGCAGTGCACATTTCAAGTGTGAAGTACTTAAACCCCAAATATGCGAATCTGTCGTATTTTGGGGGTTATCGAGCGCATTTGGGTGTTTGATTATGAGAAGTTTCAGATTCCTATCTTTGGATGCAAGTGGGTTGAAAATAATAGTGGCATATGAATAGATAACTCGGGATTTTTGCAAGTGGATCTTAATAAGGTAGGGTACAAAGATGAGCCTTTTATTCTAGCCACACAAGCTAAACAAGTGTTATATGTCTCTGATCCGACAAGTACGAAATGGTCTATAGTTCTTTTTTCCAACAAAGTAATCGATGATAACATTGGAGATCAAGTTGATGTTGATGTTGAGAAGGAATCTTATATTATAGATGATTAAGATGAACATATTAGAGCGGACAAATCATATATTAGAAATGATCATAACGAGGGAATTTGGATCAATCTATCTGTCCATGTTGTTAAGAGACAAGTAAACCACGTTCCAACGAAGAAAAAAAAAGAGATGTTAGTGACAAAGGTACTTGTAAAATTACATATTGTATCATTCAATAAAATTACATATTTATATCATGAAATAAAATTACATATTATGTCATTCAATAAAATTATATATATGTTTTTCTTATTTATATATTTCTTATGTATATAATTCTTATGTATATATATTACAGTGTCCTCGTCAGCATAATGGGATTGATTGCAGATATTTTGTATTGCTCTTTATGAAGGAAATTATTCATTCGGGACAAATAGATATTCCAATCATGGTATGGATAAATTCATAAGTTATATGATTTATTTTAATAATTAACCGATATTTCATCTGAGTAATTAGTTGTAAAACTAAATCGTGCATGTTCTGTTATATTATGTAGTACTTTGATGAATTCAAGTGTGGTACTTACTCAAAAGCAGGATTGGAAGAAATTAAGGAGGAATAATGTCAATACATTCTTGAGTTGAGAATTGTATAAGGTATATGTATCGTTAAATATTGATGCGGGATAATAATACTTCTAGAAGTCGTATGTATTTGTGAAGTTGTTCTGAGGATCGCCTTTTGTTGAATTATATATAAGCAAGTTTATGTGAATTACAATGATTATGGCCAAAGTGTTGAATTACAATGTATATATAAGGTCAAAGTGTTGAATTACAATGTATATATAAGGCCAAAGTGTTGAATTAAAGGCCTGAATTATAAGCAGGTTTATCGAAAAAAATATAAAAAAAGTGATTATTTAAATTTTTTTTTTAAAAACGTGAAGAATAGATAGCGCTTTTAAGTAAAAGCGCTGCTAAAGGGGGGGGGGGGGATAGGCAGCGCTTTTCAGAAGCGCTGCTAAAAGAGGGGGGGGGGGGGGGGGGAAATAGGCAGCGCTTTTGAAAAGCGTTGCTAAGGGGGGGGGGGGGGGGGGAGGGGGAATAGGCAGTGCTTATGAAAAGCGCTGCTAAAGGGGACCAATAGCAGTGCTTTATCCATAAAAAAAACATTGCTTTTACCTTTAGCAGCGCCACTTTAGGCAGCGCTTTTAAGCGCTGCTAAAAGCCAAAAAAAGCGCCGCTAAAGGTCTTATTTGGCGTAGTGATCATATCCAATTAAATCTTTTCTTCAAACTTATGGATTAATAACCATATCCTAAAAGTAATTTTCTCATCATACCATAAATAATACAGGTTTTCTAACCAAATGTTGAAGAAAAAATTTAGTGTAATAAGAGTAATCTACGCGCCAATATGTCACATAATATGTTTCAGACATATTGCACAACAAGTTGCTTACAATGAAAAAATTCTGTCAAGCAACTTTAGCGGAAACTTGGAATAAACAAATCTTGAAACAAATATGAAGTGCATGAGAATCCAATCAGTGTAGTACTCACGCCATGATGTCACACAACATGTGTTGAATATCTTGCTTCATAATTTTCATACAGAAATTATCCAACTCAGTCTGATCAATATGAATAACACCTAGGCCGAGATGACATACAACCTATCAAGACATCTTACTCAATAATATGCTAGTAGCAAATCCTATAAATAGACAAGATGTTGTGCATATTGTTCTAGAAATTCTTCAGGACATTCTTCAGCGCAGTGAAACCAAAATCATGAAGGTGAGAAAAACACAAGAAGGGGGTTGAATTATGTTGACTTTTTATTTCTTTTTGAAACTCTTTGGTCAGATTCTAACCACAAGGTATAAAATCTGGTTCAATCAGAGGTAGGCAGCAAATATGAAATGCAAGAAAAAAAAGTGACACACAGAGTTATCCTGGTTCCTCTCACAACATGAGAGTAATTCAGTCCCCTTGTACTTACAAGAGATTTTCACTATAGTCACACAAGATTACAATTTTCTCAAGCCCACAAGCAAGAGATTACCTATGCTCAAACACTAAAGTAAGAGACTTCTATGCTTAAGCACCTAAGCAAGAGAATTCCTATGCTCAAACACTTATTAAGAGACTTCTAACAATCTACCTAAAAGATAAGTGATTGTTTGAGGGTAATACACTGGATATACAACTAGAGGTGTAGAAAGAACACAATGCAATAGACTCTTTGAGACTTAGAGATTTATATAATATAAAAGGATAAGAAATCCTAAGTTCTGCTTGTGCTTTTGTTTTGATAGAGTAACTTCTATTTTTAATGTCAATAGAATTTGTAGTTTTCTTCATGTCTTTAGCTCCTTAAATAGAGAAGGAAAAAAGTCGTTAGAGAACAATATGATAGAGTCTTTAACAAGCATGAATAAAGACATTGGGATGTTTCTTCAAATATTCAAGGTTGTTGAAAGCTAGTTTGAAAAACCTTTGCTACAAAAGGAATTAGCAGTTGCATCCCAACAAACTCTATGAGAATATATAGATTTAGGTTTTTACGTGACAAAGTAGGTTCAAAGGTAAATAATGACCTATCAGAGTCACCTTGGTCTTTGCGTTTTGACTATATTAGGTTGTAATATTCAGAAGCAGACTTCTTTAAAGTCTGGTCATCAGAGGCTGGCTTCTTCAGACTCTGACTTTTAGATGTTGACCTCTTCAGAAGTTGACTTCTTTAGAGTCTGGTCTTCAGCTTCTGATCCATCAGATTTTGGTCTTTAAGCTTCTCTTTAGATGTTCACAATCAGAACCAATACTTAGATTCTACATGAAATTTTAGTTTACAGTACACTAGAATGAATATTAGTATACTCAATTGTTCTTTAAATACTTTTTTATCATCAAAAGCCAATGGATATAGGATAAACCAATTTTGTTCCAACAATCTCCCCTTTTTTTTTATGATGACAAACATATGTATTTAAGAACAATGGTTGTTAACTCAATTAACAAGTTGACTTCAGGGTCTGAGGTTTGTAAGCTCCCCCCGAGTTTGACAGTCCATAGAGTGAGGTTTGTAAGCTCCTATAAGTCCTATCAAGGTTAATTAAATTTGAACATATAAACCACAATAAAATTTCTTTAGAATTTAAGCAAAGGTAATAGCTGTCAAATTTCAGATGCTTAAATACTTTTATATCTACTCCCTTTTTTGTCATCAAAAAAAAAAAAAAGGAAATAGAAAAGATACTGAAGAAAAATATATTTCATTAAAAAATAAGAAGAGAGTCAGATTTTAGAAAACATGTCAAAAAATAATTGAAAAAACAAAATAAAGGGTTTGCTAAATCCTAAAGCCTAAGGTTTTTGCTTCACAAGCTCCATAATAGCCTTGAGATCAGAACCCATGTTATCTTGTCTTGCAGTCATAATATTCAAATGAACATCTATCTATTCTTGTTTAGCAGTAATAGAAGTCAACTTCTCCTCCAAGTAGTCAAGCTTCTGACTAGAAGAAGCTACAAACTCATATGAGAAAGACTTCAAATTCTGCAGAGTTGTGTCCACAGAGGTTCTGAGAGAGTCTTATTTAGCTGCATATGTTATGGGATCAAATGCGACGAGCCTCTCAACAACAAAATTCCGAACTCTATAAAAATAACAGTCTTAAACTCTTCCATTTGGTATTTTATGTGAGGTGGAACGTTTAGGTTTATGGTGGGATGAGGTGTATAAGAGCTAGGTAAAGCTAATGTGCCAGATTCAGACACAACATCTGCTTCCCTAGAAGGTGAGAGATGATGGTCAGTAGGTTCATATTGTTGGTTAAGGTTTGGTTCTTGTATATTTAAGTTAAAATTAGAATATGATGGAGGTTGTTTTTGAGTCTCTTGTTCAAATTCATTTTAAGTTTTAGTGTCAGGTTGAGATTGAACAAGATTTGGTTGAGGTTCAGAACTTGTTTGGATTGGAATTTCTTGTTCAGGTTGAGGTAGATTTTGTGTTTCTTGAATAGGTTGGTCTAGAATTTCTTGTTCAGTTTCAGATTGAACTAGAATTTTAGTCAAAACAAGATTTTGTTGGATTGGTTCAAAAAAAGGTGTGGTTTCAAGAGGGATGGCTTGGAGAGGGATGGTATTAAGATGACTCAAGTCTAGCTCACTAGACTCAGACTTGAGCTAGAACTAGAAAACTTAGTACTAGAAACATAAATGGGTGCTTCAAACATAGTGTTAATGGGCATGGTTGTTCTAAATAAAAAATATATGCTAGTTGGTTATGATCATAAGAAAACTTACTAGCTAGCTGGCACACTGCAATTGCACGACTGTGCGAATTAGTAAAAACATATCGAACCATATAGACCAATGGCTTAAGTACCGAATTCCGTCCTATTAGCGTATATCTAGAAAAATATAAAATATGAGTCTTGGTGAAAACCGCTTAAAAGAAAAAGCACTTAAATGTAAACAACTTATTTGTAAAATCACTTAATGTTCACTTGAGACAAACAAGACCTAGGGTTATAATTCTCACCCTAACACAATTGTACGATATAATTCACTTTTATTACGATAATTTCGTATAATTTATAGAAAATAGATAAATAAGGGCAGTATCTACTTTCACCAACGCATTGCCCTATCAATGATAAATAATTCATCTTCTTTCGTATGACCGAATTATTCTTCAATGATTCAATACTTTTCCTCAGCTATATAGTTTTCTAAAATTTGTCCAAATGCTTTTGTTGTATTGGATACAGCTGTTTGAAAATTTGTGCTCCGGTATTGATAAATATCCTTTCAGACTACAACTGATACCTGAGAACACCTTACTTTTGTACAGGAGTTAGAATGCATGAACTTGGATTATAGAATAAGTTTAGGCAAAAAATTTCATAATCGATATGTGACAGATCATACAAAAGGTTATAAGATGATCCCCATAACCCCTAGTCCCTAATGGACTACTCACTCATGGCGAGGGCAAACAAAATCAAATCAATATTCGACATTAAATTCATAACAAACTATCGTAATGGATAAGCAATTGAATAGAAAACTTACAAGAAAACCTGATTTAAGTTAAGCTTTGATCCAATCTTGCTCCCTTGGAGACTTGAGTACATAGGAGAAAAAAATTTAATACGTAGAAACTTTGTAGAATAAAACTTGAATCCAAAACTCATAACAGGCTATGAGTTTTATAGAAAAAAAACTAAAACTAGCATAAAATCTTTGGTTTAATGCATATTACATCAGAATAAGATCAAATTAAATAATGTCTAAGAGCCACACTCGTTGAGGATCAATCTAAAGAAGGAAACAAAAGAGTTTGGCCTCGCCCTCCTGCTAGGGCCCGTAGCAGTCGCTACGGGTGGCCGTAGCAGGCCCCTAGTAATTGTACTGAAGATGAAGCATGGGGAACCCTAGGCTCCTCTGCTGCTACGACACGTAGCAACTACTACGGGTGGACATAACAACCCCTTGGTTTTACTATGAGAAAAACTTGATTTTTGACTCTTTGCCTTATTTTGCTTGTTTTTTTATCCCTCTTTGTCTTGGATGCTCTTTAGGCCCTAAAAATAGAAAAAACACATAACCAAAGCTTAAAACGTGATAAACTGAAGCAAAACGATCAAAATGCAATGAAATGCTAAGAGAAAATTATTAGAAATAACGATACAAAAACCACTCATCAAACTCCCCTAAACATAGACTGTCGGTTTTTCTCAATCAACAAAGCTTGCATTTATAGGTTTTTGGATCAAGTGGTTCACTACATGAGAAAGCATACAAAAACAAAGTCAACGGTACTCATACATGAGTTTTTGTTCCGATCGGCTAGGCCTAGTTCTCTTGGTAATCACTTGACAACAAAGGTATTCACATTAACACTAATCGCGATAGAGCCACAGACCTAAGTCTCCCTTTTAGACACGTCTTCAACTATGCTTTAGGCTTAAGTCTCTTTTCCCGATTTTTCATATTCCCTTTCATTTGGACAATCAAATTAAGGTAACTAATTTATTTTTGTCATTGCATACACAAGACCGATCATGAATTTTTGTTTAGAAACCTTTTTACTTATTTCTTTTTGATGAATTTACACACTTTTGTGCGTTTATTAGTCAACTTTGGGACGACGTTTGGGGTTCAAACATCGTTAGGCTAGATAACCGGGTGAGGGTTACCCAACTTAGAAGGTTTATTTTCTTTATATCGTCTTTTCATCAATTTGGTGCCTAAAATTATCATTTCCCAACCAATCATAGATGTACGCGAGTCTAAATTATGTCGGACTGTCATTTTAAACTAATCAGGGGGTACTTTTCAGAAGCCGAGTACTATGGCACAAATTTACACGTTGGACTCGTGTCCTACTCTGGCAGACCTAGGGTGTTCGGCCAATACCTAATTTGTAACACATAAAATTTCACAACTTATGATAATAATAATAAAGTCTGAACTTTAAATTTTATTTAGCAGCGAAAAAACATTAACAACTGATTATTATAATAATAATTCAAAACATAACTGAATATAAAGTAATCATGAGAAACTATTAAACATCAAAGATCACATGGTAAACTCCACAAAACACAAAGTAGACAAATAAGTGTTCCACCCCCTAGTGTTACATATTAGAGCAGACGCTGACTCAACAAAAGCAATAAAAATATCAATCTCTTCCACTCACATCCAACCCTCTACTGCAGATTATCTGCACGGTGCCCATGTAAAAGCATAATTCAAACAAAAGGGGTGAGAAATCATAATCATATAAGAAAATTCATAATAATATGTAAGCATACCAACAACATATGCATAAATCACCCAATCTGCAATTCACACTCCAAACAATCCAATTATCATGATATAATAATTATGCAATGTAATGAGACTCAACAACACGACTCAATGCATGTGGTACCAAATTGTGAACTCTCAGGTTCACTCGCTCTGATCCCCACCATAGGATCATAGCCCACCAAAAGTCGTTACCATCACCATAGGTAATGCTTCACTAATTCCATCACCATAAGATTTAGCTACTGACACCCAATCCCCATCATAGGATTGAGGCTCACCAAAACAGACCGCCGTCTAAACACCATGATGCATGATTTATACAAGACATACAACAACAACACCTTCACCTTAATCAAATTACTATGCCAATGCTGGCCACCATGCACCATACACATGCTATAAACATTTAGTAACATCAATATAATGATATAGCAAGAAACAACATCATATTCATGCATGTTCCACACTACGACCCACAAACCACACATCATCCAACACCATCATACAACATTTAAATCAATTCCAGGTACTAAAACTATTTTTAAAAGAAAGTTCACTGCGTTAACTTCCTAATGCTTCGAACGACACCTCAATCGGATACCCGAAATTCAAGTTATGAATTTTCTAAGTTTTCTGATTTTTCCTCCTAGTGTAACCGGTTACACCCCCAAAAAATCCAGTTTTTACGCTATTTTTCTTGACAGTGCAACCGGTTACACCCTAAAAAATGATTTATTTTTTTTTTTTTGCAATCCTGTAGTACAAAAATCAGTTGCAACACCTCCCAAAAATCCTGATTTTCGTACCAATTCATTTATCCAATTTAGCACTATAACTCCTAAAAACATACCAAAATATAAGCACTCGCAAACCACCCAATTCATCAAACACATACAAATCAACATCTTCCTGCATCAAATTAATCCGAATACCAAAAAAGTAAAAATCAACATATAATGAACAATTGCCAACCCACATACTATATACTATCCCATTATACAAGAGAAGATCCCACCCTTACCTTAGATTGATGGTTCGAAGCTTCTCTAATGGATTCCTCTTCTTCCTCAATGCCCTATCTCTTCTCTCTTTTCTCTTTTTCTTCAAGTTTTCACGTACTGAGAGTTTTGTCTCCAATCCCACCATCTCTTATTTTATTATAATTTAATTTTAATTACACTTTAATCCAAACAAATAAAATAAAATTTTATTTTTGTCATATTATCATAATAATAATAATAAAAATAAATATTTAATTTCTTACTATTACTACTAAATTATTTAAATATTTCTAATTAAATAATAGTGACAATAATCATTCTCCCTCCTCCCCCATATCTCTACACTTTTGCTCACACATCCCTAACACCTTAAACTCAACATTTCGGTCACTTCCCCTCACCTAAGGGTCCCTCTAACATATCAAACATCAAATAACACATGCATTTTACACTATTTAATTACTAAAGTTAATTAAATAAATTGGGGCATCACAACCCTCCCCCACTTAGAATATTTTTTTCCTTGAAAATTTACCTGATGCGAACAACTTCGGATACGCCTCTCGCATCCTACTCTCCAAATCCCATGTCATGTTCCCTCTGGAAGCGCCTCCCTACACTACCTTCACGAGAGAAATCTCTTTGCCTCTAACCTGTTTCAATTCACTGTCTTTGATTCTTACAAGTAAAGCTTCAACTGTAAGATTATCCCTCACTTGCACATCATCCATCAGAATCACATGCGACGGATCTGGAACATACTACCAAAGCTGTGAGACATGAAACACATCATGCAAATTCGAAAATTAGGTGGCAACGCCACTCTATAAGCCACCACTCCAATCCTCTTAGAAATATGATACGGACCGATAAATCGAGGAGTAAACTTTCTTGACTTCGAAGCACATCTAACACCGGTCACCGAAGTGACTCTCAAGAATACACGGTCTCCCTCTTGAAACTCAAGATCATTCCTTCTCTTATCATGGTAACTCTTCTTGCTACTCTGTGAAGCTTTTATCTTCTCTTGAATCAATTTCACCTTTTCAGTAGTCTGCTGGACAATCTCAGGCCCGAGCACTACATTCTCACAAGATTCATGCCAACACAAAGGCGTCATACACCTCCGACCATACAATGCCTCAAAAGGTGCCATTCCAATTCTAGAATGGTAACTATTATTACAAGTAAACTCTATCAACGACAAATTACTATCCTAAGCACCTCCTTGTTCAAGAACGCAAGCTCTCAATAAATCCTCCAATGACTGAATAGTTCTCTCTATATGACCATCTGTCTGTGGATGATAAGCAGAACTCAACCTCAACTTAGAACCCAAAGCCTCTTGCAAACTCTCCCAAAAATCTGTAAGTAAATCTCATATTTCTATCCGAAATAATACTCGATAGAACTCCATGTAGCTTCACAATCACATGGGTATATATCTCTGTCAACTTCTGCAAAGGAAAACTGATGTTAATCAAAGTAAAATGTGCCAATTTTTTTCAGTCTATCGACAACTACCCAAATTGCATCATGCCCTCTAGGAGTATTCAGTAATCCCATCATAAAATTCATCGAAATGCTATCCCATTTCCACTATGGAATGTCTAACGGTTGCATCAATACTGTAGGCTTCTGGTGCTCAACCTTTGACTTCTGGCAAGTCAAGCATGCATACATAAATTGTGCCACATCACGCTTGAGTTTAGGGCACCAAAATATCTTTTTCAGATCCTGATACATCTTAGTAGCTCTTGGATGGATACTTAAGCTACTTCTATGACTTTATTCTAAAATCATCTTCTTCAACTCAAAATCATCAGGTATACAAATCCTATCTCAGAATCTCAACACACCTTGCTCATCCACTTTAAAATCACTTTCTTCAGTCTGATTACTCCCAACCATCAAATCCACCAACTTCACATTCAACTTCTGACTCTCTTTAATATTATTAAGAAAATCATTGTTTATCTTCAACATTCCTAACATCACACTCTGCGGTGTTAGCTCGCAAACCAAACTCAAGTTTCTGAACTGTTCAATAAGCTCTAACTCTCTAACTATCATAGCAGACATATGCAAAAACTTCCGAATTAAAGCATCAGCCACGAATTTAGCCTTATCGGGGTGATAATTTAAGCCAAAGTCGTAATCCTTCAGAAATTCTAACCATCTACGTTGTCTCATATTCAATTCCTTCTGATCAAACAAATACTTTAAACTTTTGTGATCACTGACTACCTCGAATCTGGAACCATAAAGATAATGCCTCCAAATCTTCAACACAAACACTACTGCAGCCAACTCTAAGTCATGAGTAGGACACATTGTAAACCACCACGAGGATATATTGATTCCCTAAAGATGAGGGAAAGGGTCCCCTAAAATAAACCCCTAGACATAAAAATTTCAACCTCAAGAATTTTATTTAGAGGCATCTCATTTCTTATCGAGATGTTTCCTATGTGTTGGCATTGGTCACATTTCTCTTTGAAAGCATGAACATCTTTGAACATATTGGGTCAATAAAGGCCGACTTGCAGGATTCTCAACACAGTTTTATTGGTACCAACATGTCCACCGTAGGTAGAGGCATGGTAGTGAGTCATGACACTTTTAGTTTCCTCTTCAGAGATACACCTTCATAAAATTCCATCGGCGCCTCTCTTAAAGAGTAGAGGCTCGCCCCAATAGTAATGTTTCAAATTAGAGAAAAACTTCTTTTTACATTGGTAGTTCAATCCAGAGGTAAAACTATGGCAGTAAGGTAGTTGGCAAAGTCAGCATACCAAGGTAACTCCTTACCAACCAACGTAAAAAGTTTGTCATCCATGTGTTTACCCTAAAAAATGGTAAACAACCACTGGTCTCCAAATATATGGTTTACTTGCAGAGTCAACCGGTGAATCTTAGGACATATTGTTTAAGAACCTATTTTTTGTTGATTTCTTTGTATCTTAAGGTTATTGGCTTCAACTAAGTTGAAGAGAATGAGTGAAAATAGTATTACAATGAGTATCTCGACTTCTTGCTGAAAGTGTAAAGTGAAAATAACAATGTTGAATGTACTGAAATGAAAGTAAAGGCTAGGAAAAAGATGAAGATGAAGAAAGCAATGTAAATTGAATAAATTAGGAAACTTTGCATTAAACAATAAACATGTATATTCTCTCTACCATTCTCTTATTTCTCTTAACGCGAATACTTTGAGTTTATGTGTGAGATTTTGTAATACAAATGAACACCCTAATTCAACTAAATGAACTACTATATATACAAGTCTAAAATAACTACCTTCTAACGTTCCTCTCTCTTTGGTTCGTCACATGCAATTTTGCATGTAGTTTGCCTTCCAACTTCCTTCACACGTCCTCTTGAGATAAGAACCCAAGTAGTTATCAAGATTTTAATGTGACATAATCTCACCCAAAAAACTGCCTAAGTCGACCAACTTTACTACGACACTGCCTGTTTAGTTGAAGCAATTGGTGTCAAACTGCTTACTTAAACAACCAAAAAGTTCTATAAGTCCCAAAGTATGGTAAAACCATTGCTCTTCAAAGACTTTTCCCTTGATTGCTGGGTCTTCCTCATTGGTTGAAAATCCCAGCTAACAAATTGCCCCCAAAAAGGCGTCATTCGACATTTTCTAGGAGACAGGGGAATTTTTGTCCTAACTATTCACCTAGTAGGATGACATCATCTCATCATGGTATTTATTTTCAACCGTCACCTCAAGACCATGCTTTCCCACTTTCTAACTTCTGGATTCTTTGATATTTCCTTCCTAAATCAACAGTTGTCGCTCTTAAGAAGAGAACTCGAGAAAGTGTAAGGGTTGAAACACGTCTCAATCAAAGCACTACTGAAGGGACCTCATCTAACCCTGCTCAGGTGCATAGGTCGCAACCATCAAAGCCCTTGGTGTTTTGCTTACCCAATATATTTTTTTTCTTTTAACACTTTGCCTTATAGGTCGATGATCAAACTGCATATGATGGGCCTGGAGCTGTACTACTGACCCTACTAACGCAAATGATTCTTCTCTGGATCATGCACCTCAAAAGAATAAAAGTAGAGGTGTTGGCACTAGGAGAATTCCCCTTAGTCCGAAGGTATCTCCCATTTCCAAGGTGAAACAAGGGAAAAAAAGATTGCCACTAGTGATGTGGCAAAAGCTACTCCTGCTTCCATAAAATTAGCGTAAAATGATAGCGCCAATTCCAATCCTAATGGCAAAACCCTGAAGATACTGCTAATTTTACCTTTCTTATTACCTTTTATATTTTTTATATGCTAATCAAGTACCTTATTTTTCAAGAACAGCCAATGGTGCAGCCTGAGACAACCTCGAATGTCAAACCTACGCCAACCAGCAGGTCTCCCATCCAACAACCTACTACTATTGAAGCCGCTTTGGGTGAAGTTAATAAATCCATCAATATTGAAGACACTAAATCTCATGAATCCACTAGCAAAACGTCCATTAGTGATGTATCTTCTTCGACTTCAAATGAAGAAGAAGAACATGACCATATAGACCTACTTCAAGAATCTCCATAAACCAATCTCGCTGACAAACAACCTCTATCAAATGCTGACCAAATTCAACCCACACAAGAAGCTAAAAACATACAAAAGGGTGTTGATATGTCTCAAGGTACCACCTAGATCCCAAGAATGTCTCTTATACTGAAATGGAGAAACCAGACGACTCTTCTGCCATAAACACTACTCCAACAGGCACTCCTCTTTCGCAGGAAAAATTGGACATATTAAAGGCAAGCGATCCTAAAGCTTATGTGAAATTAATCTTGAAAAGCCAATCCAGGTCCACTGAAATGGGTTCTAGCTCTTCGACTATGTCTGATGGCACCTCTGGCCTTAAGTCTCTTGACTCTTTCCTTAAGTAGTTGAAGACTCTTGTTGGGGTTGTCAATCTCTTCGTAGTTTTAGTGAAAGACTTCATCTACACATATAACATCAAAAAAATCTTAAAGAAACTGGACGTAGGACATGCCCCTCCTGAAGTAGTTGACTTTCTGGTTGCTTTTGGTCCTTTCTTTGACCAGACGCAAGCTGACTACCAACGCCTTCATGATACTAAAACTAAGTGGGCGCCTAAGGAAATTGACAGAAACCAAGCATAGACCTTGGTCAATGAGTCTGATCAACATGCAGAAGAACTTGAAGCAAGTCTTCGTCTGGAGAATAACGCTGTTACAACTTTGAACAAAAAGATTGTTGAGTGGAAGAAGGAAAATGAGGAGATGCAAAAGAAAATCCAGGATGCCAAAACTGAGAAGGCTAATTTGCGAAGAATCAGTCAAACACAACTAGATGAAGAGACTAAGTAAAGCATCCAGTATCTAGAGACAGTCACTACCCTTGATATCGAGCTCTCAAATTACAATTCAACCATCTCCTAAATTGAATGTTGAATCTGCTCAGCCAAAGTTCAATATGAGCAACTCAAACCGCATTTCTCTTTTTAGGATAACAATTTTACTTTTTGTTATTTATCTTCCACCGTTTGTGGCGATGTTTCAACTTTGATGTAATCCTTTTGAAAATTTCTTTCAAGGCACTTTTAACTATGCTAAAGGCCGTCATTTTTTGGGGCCTTCTTAATTTCTTAAATTTATTTAGTCTTTTGCGTCTATATGAATTTCCTGCAAAGTAGGCCGATATAACTTCAAATACTTGCCATTTATTCGCAGGGTTCGACTTTCCAAGGTCAAATCTTCAATTTCATACGCGTTATTTGAAAATGTTTGTAATATTTTGAAAGGTCCTTCTCAATTTGGGGACCATTTTCCTAACATTTTGTCCTTTCGATCCATAGGCAATATAATATTCCAAACTAAGTCGCCTTCACCAAACACTTCAGACTTCACCTTTTTATTGTAAGCCTTAGCGACCCTTTCTTTTTGTCGCATAAGAACATCAAGCGAAGTTAATTTATCTTTGTGTAACTGAGCCAATTCATCAAACATCATTCCCCAATAAAACTTAGGTGGGATCTCATATTGCCTTTGAATCCTGACTGACTACAGGTGAATTTCCAAAGGCAACACTGCATCGGGTCCGTACACCAATTGAAACAACGTAGAATTAGTCAATTCTTTTGGGGAGTTTCGACATGCCCACAAGACTTAGTTTAGAGTATTATGCCAATATTTTGGATTTTTCCCTACATGTTTCTTAATTAGCCCAATCAATATATTGTTGGCCGCTTCGACTTGACCATTGTTCTGAGCATAATATGGTGTTGATGTTAAGAGATTAAACCTCACTCTTGAAGCAAATTCCACCATTTTATGCCTTGTAAAACTGAGCCTTGATCTGTCATGATGGTTTCAGGGATCTAAAACCTATATATAATAATATGGTTCTGAATGAAACTCATCACCTCCTCTTGGTCGACATTAGGTAGAGGAATAACCTATATCCACTTAGTGAAATAATTTATTCCCACCAAGATATACCTATGTCCTCTTGATAATGAAGGCTTAATATCACCAATGATATCTAATGCCCAACCTCTGAATGGACATGACTTTACTATTGAGTGCAGCTCACTGGCAGGCACATGTTAGATACTTGAATGCTTTTGACATTCTTAATAGCCTTTGGCAAAGTCTATACAATATTTTAACATAGACGACCAATATACTCCTAGTCCACAAAGTAACCATTTCATTTTGTGGCTAGCTTGGTGTGAACCACATGACCCCTTATGAACCTTATAAATTTCCAAATAGGTTGCGCTTTCGCCCAGACATTTTAAGAAGAGTCCTTCAGGAGTCTTTTTCAACAATTCATTTCCCATTACCACATAGCTCAGAGCCCTGTACTTGATCTTTCTATTCGTCATCCCTGTTGGATTCTGCAGAAAATCTATTATGGGTCTTCGCCAATCCCTTTCTGACATCGAGTCGATGGCTAAAACTTCAAAATCCATTGCTCTATCAACTTCCAAACTATTCTAACTTTATAAATCTTCATACTCATCCACCCCTTAAAGTTTTAACATTGACGAGGTAGCTCGGGCGACATCCTATAGGATTATGTTTTCCTTGACCTCTACCAAGTCCTCCAACCTTTCCTTTGAGATTCTATATCCTGAAGCTATCTGAGCCAAGTCGTTAGCCTCATGATTGTCCAAACGAGGGATATGGTTGATTAATACACAATCGAACTATTTCAACAATTGGTTGGCTTGTATGAAATATAACAACAAATTTTCTTTTATTCACTTGTACTCCTTTTTTAACTGTCGAACTACCAACTCATAATCCTCTTTTATTTCTACTTCGTTTGCCCCCAAGTCTAGTAGAATATGGAGGCCTGTTATTAAAGCCTCGTATTTGACCTCATTATTGGAACATTCCCCCTTGATCTTGTATCTAAACTTGGTGGGTATGTTCTCCAGTGACAATATGAAAACACCTACTTCAGAGCCATCTTTATGTCTGGATCCATCGAAATATAACTTCCAACATCCCGTTCTAACATATGCTTCCACTTTGTCGACCACTGAGTGATCAACAATGAAGTCTGTGACAATCTTCCCTTTTACTGCTTTCAAAAGGCAATAAGTCAAAGAATATTCTGTAAGCGCTAACGCCCACTTTCCTGTTTGACTATGCAAAATAGGTTTTGAAAGCATATGCATAATAACATTAAAATGCGAATAAACTTAGACTTCAGTTGGCTTTATATAATGTTTTAATTTGGTACAAGAGAAGTACAAGCATAAACATAACGTTTCAATTGAGTTATAGCTAGTTTTCACATCTATAAGGATTTGACTGTGGTAATATATGGCTCTTTTGATGCCATTATCATCCTCTTATGCTAACATGCTGCCTATGGTCGAATCCGATGTGGCTATGTATAGTTTTATTCTCCTATTTCTACTTGGAGGTAACAATATTAGAGGCTTCATCTGGTATTGCTTTGTGGCATCGAAGGTCTCTTGCTGTTCAACCCCCCAAATGAAATCACTATCTTTCTTGAGTCGAAGAAGTGGAGAAAATGATAGTACTTTGCCACTTAAGTTTGAAATAAATCTTCTTAATAAATTGACTTTTCCCAATAAAGATTGGAGTTGCTTCTTTGTCGAAAGAGGCTTGAGATTGACAATTGCTTTTGCCTTGTTCTGGTTGATCTCTATGCCTTTTTTATGCACCACGAATCCCAAGAAATCCCCTGCACCAACATAAAAAACGCATTTTAAAGGATCATTTTCAAACCATGTTTCATCATCCTTTGGAAGGATTGTCGAAGATGGTCTAAGTGACCATCATCTCAGGAAGATTTTATAACAATGTCGTATATATATTCCTGCATAAAGGTCTCAATAAAATCATAAAACATTGAATTCATGACACGTTGGTAAGTCTCCCCAACGTTTTTCAAACCAAAGGGCATTACTATCCACTCGTATGTGCCTAATGCACCTGAGCATCGAAATACCATTTTGGGTACATCTTCTTCAGATATAAATATTTTATTGTATTCAGAGTACCCATCTAATATGCTTAAATACTCATGACCTGTGGCTGAATTGACCAGCATTTCTGCCACAGGCATGGGGTGCTCATCCTTAGGTATCGCATTATTAAAGTCTCTAAAATCTATGCAAACCCTAAGTGTACCATTTTTCTTTGTTACTGGGACTATAGTTGCTAACTATTTAATGTACCTGGTTGTCCTTATGAATTTGCTTTTGAGCAGCGTCTCGATCTCCTCTTTGATCTTCGACATTACTTTTAGTGTAAACCTCCTCGGCAAATGCTTCACAGGCTTCTTCCCAGGCTTAATTGGCAGCTTTAACTCCACCATATTTCGACTTAGGCCTGACATCTCGTTGTAATCCCATGCGAAGCAATCTTTGTACTCTTTCAACAGCTTGACCAATTTCTGATTCATCTTTACGTCAATCTTTGCACTGATGTATGTTGGTCCTTTTTCTACTGCTTCGCCCATACTTATTTCTTCCAAAGGATCTTGGACCTGCATTTTAACACTAGTTCCAAGTGGGTCTTTTTCAAACCCCAAAGGTTCACTGTCATAAATGTAATCGAGCCTCCAGCTTTCCAAAGCTGTTGTCTAGCCCATAAGGCATTCTCAATAGTTTCAGAAGTTTTGACACTGGCTTCAAAAGCCATGTTTTTAGACATCTCAGCCTCTAGGGCCGACTTTATTCTGTTATCATCCATAGAGGCCAAAATCCGAGTCAATGCTTGTGACTCAACAAACATCTTCGTCTACCATTGTCCACCCAGTGGGGGTGAAATTCTCTCCTTGGCAGGGGCAGTTGTCGCTATGCGAAAAAACAACTGGGAAAGAAACAAAGTCACCATCGAACTTTATTTATCCCAGCGGGGAAAGAAAAACATCAAGAAAACCTCATAAGGGAAAGAAAATGGTCTCGCAACCAAATTCGGGGTTCAGGAGTCGATTATACAAGAGAAAGGTATTAGCACCTGTCGCTACTGCGAAAATCGGCGCCGGCTGACAGAAGAGTCGCCACCGTGCGTTATTTATCCCTCAGAGCGGGAAAGGAAACGCTCGAAGTAAACCTCGCAAAAAACGGGGAAAAGGTATGGTCATCGCAACCATAGCCTGGGTTCGGGAGTCGGTTACGCAAGGGGAAGGTATTAGCACCCCTCACGTCCGTCGTACTCGACGGGATCCACGCTTGCTTGGGTTGTCTACTGGATGCAAAACAATCTATCTACGGCTGCTAAGTCTAAACGGAAGGGAATTGACTCGATAGAGCATCGCACTCTATGCCTACGTATTCTCAAGAGAGAAAGTCAGAGTCAACGTAGTTCGGGACTACGGGGAAAATTGGCTCGCCAAGACCTCGCGTCTTGTGCCTACGTACTTCTACTGAATGGAAGATCAGAGCTTTACGTAGTTCAGACCAACTACTGCTAAACAAACACTCTCACACAGCAGTGAGAAAAACAACTGGCTTCACAGGGTCGGGAACCTATGGTCAAAACTATGGCTGAGTCTCAAGTGCACTCGGGCAAGAGAGAAAAAGGGTACTCAATTAGTCGTCAGCGGGAAAGTCTCGATCGCACAGCCGCGAGAGAACAACAGGTTAGTCGTTAGTGTGCTCGCTAGGATATCGCATCCTATGCCTACATATCTTCGTCTGGTACGAAGAATCAGAGCAGCTGTAGTTCGGCTACTACGGGACCACAGCTCAAATCTCGTTTTATTCATCTCTGAAAAATGATTACAATGGGTGCATACTGAAATAAATCTCCTAGGAAATGCTATCCTATTCTATCTTGAAAAGTCGAATGCAAATAGCCCCCTAACAAATGGGCCTCTAATTCTATCCTAAAAGTCGTAAAATAAAGTCTATGAAAGTATCCTAAAAGAAAATGCTTTAAAAATATTAAATCGAAACTTTAATATTTTTTCCTTTTTCTCTTCTTTTCTCTTCAACATTTTTCTTTTCTCAAAAATATTTTCTTTTATTTTTCACAATATTTTTCTCTATATTTTTCACAATATTTTTCACAATATTTTTTCTTCACTCTTTTTTCTATTTCTTTTCTTTTTCTTTTTTCTTTCATTTCAAATATATTTCTTTTTTCTATTTTTTCCACATATTTTCTTTTCACTTTTTTTTCCTTTTTTTTTTTTGTGCAACAAGTAAAAATAAAAGAATAAAGAAAATAAAAGGGGCTGGGGGGTTATACTATTACAAGGGTATAACAACAAAAAAATAAAAAACAAGTGATCTGGGCCCAGCCCAAGTCTCCCCAAAAATGCAGGGGGGTGCGTGTTGTGATTCTGGGGGTATGCCAGAAGGATTAGGGCCCAGGATTTGTGCCAAAAACGTGAGGGGCGTGAGGTGCCAAAAAAAGTGGTTGGGCCCTAGCCCAATCTCTTCTTCCTTCTCCATTCTGCAGTTACCGAAAGAACAAACCCTAGCTCTGTCTCCAACTTCAGCGCCGCCGTAAGTCTCCGTTTCACTCTCAGCCTCTCCCTCTCCTCCTTCCTCTCTGTTTCCCCCTCATAATCTTGTCTCCCCCACAATCTTTCAATCGTCCTCTCAAACTCACCTCTATGCTGGATATCTGGAAATACGCGTGAAGGTTGTTGAACAAGGAGTTCTTGGAGTTCATGGATTTCTGGAGATATCTTCTGGTGCAGATCAGGAATAAATCTTGAAGATGATGGTGGACGATGATGTTTGGAGATTTCTGGACGAAGATGAACCGAAATCTTGGTGGTTGAAGAGAGTCTTTGGAGACTTTTCAACGAACTGGTGAATATTCATGAGCGCGTGGTTAAATCTGGAGTTTGTTGAAGTTGATGAATTCTGGAAGGGCGAAGATGAATACTGACGAAGGTCTCTGGGGAGGGTCACGAAGGTGAATCGAATCGTTGATGATAAGGATGAAGATCTGGGGATCTGTACGCAGATGAAGAACTGATGAACGCTTATGAAGGCATCCTTGCATGTTCTTGATGGAGGAATTCCTGGAGATTTGTTGTATGACGGATGAAGGTGATTTTCTGGAAAGACAATTGTTGAACTGGAGAGTTGGAGATCTGATGGATGACGAACATGATGATGGAGATTCATCCTTCTGATGATGATGAAGTTCGTTGATGCGTGATGATGCAGATCTGTTGTTCCATGGTGGTGAATCGGAGGAAAGGATGGAAGTTTCTGGTAGTTTTTCTGGAGATCGTGGATGGTGACGAAGGGAAGAAAATGAAGGTGGGAGGTAGAGGATGAAGACGGTGGCTGATCTGAGCAGATGAGATGAAGGTTTAGAGCAGGAAGATGAAGATCTGGAAATTCCAGTTTCCGGTGGGGTCACGGTGGCCGGAGTACATGCACGGCGGCTGGTGGAGTTCTTCCGGTGAGGTTCTGTGAAGGACACGTGGGTGGACGGTGGCGTTGGGCTCTGCATGTCCTCCACGTGGGGGATAACGTGGCTGAGAGAGAGAGAGGATTGGGGTACGCGTGGCGTGTGGTGATGCAGCGAAGTGGGTCCTCCCCCTTTACAACACGTGGCTGCGTCTGGCTTTTATATTGATGAGTTCGCTGGCACTTTCTGGAAGGATCTAGAGTTGGCTGGAATATTGGTGAAGCTTGCTGAATACGCTGGATTTTTTTTGGACCTATCTGGACAACAAAAACTGCAATACTGGGCCTTGGCTGAAAAAGCCCAAAACGAAAAATGAGCAAAAAACTTAAAAAAACTGCATTACTCTAATTAAACCCTAATCAAACACTAAATCCAATTAACCCCTAATTAATAAAATCCTAATAAACCTCTAATCTTTTATTAAACTCTAATTAAATTCTAAAAATCTAATATTCTATAAAAGAAAATAAAACCTATTTATTTCTATAAAAGAAAACTCTTATTCATTTATTATTTTTATTTCTATTTAAATTCTATTTAAAAATTATACTAATATTCTAAAAAATCCTATATTATCTAAAAATATTAAAATCTATAAAAGATTTCTACAAATGATTTAAAATCTATTTAAAGGAATTAAAAACCTATTAAATTCTAAAATGAATTTAAAATCTATTATATTCTATAAAATGCTAAAAAATGATTTAAAAACAATTAAAAATATCAAAAATTCTATTAAATCCTAAAAATTGATTTAAAAGCTATTTAAACCCTAAAAAAGCTAATAAAATCCAGAAAAATCACAATAATTCCCAGAGGGACAAAATGAGCACCGAACGACACAAAAATAATCGGTAAAAATAAACGGGCACCGAAATATCCCAAAAATCGATTCTACTGATCAAAAACACCTGAAACACGAGACGAGAGCTGTGATCCCTGATAAAATCAATATCAATGAAAAATGCAATGTATGCGATATGCAGATGCGAACGCGGTTATGCGTCGAAACATCGAGCCAAATGCGAGACCCGGTTGGTCAAATTTTGGGGTGCAACAGCTGCCCCTATTCAAGCGGCTTCGACCTGAATGGGTGAAGAGCGCTCAGCCTTCAAACATTCAAGGTAGATGACGGTTGAATATAAATGGAACCCTGAAATTTGCCAACCGCAAGAATATACTGCGAAACTGCTTGAGGCATAACTTCCAATAAACTGAAGTTTGGTTATCACGGCAACATCTGGTCAATTTTCTGATACAATTTTCTTCTCTTTTTCAACACCTGTGTGACGCCACAAGTATTGAAATAATGCTTCATAAAGCAAACACTTTGATTCCCATCTCTCTCATGGGATCAAATCTGGTCAACTCACAGTTCATTGCGAACTTGAGGACAATTCTCCTGGGGAATTCTGAATGGAACTGCCTGGCACCTGTTTTGACAAAGGGGGCAGCTTCAGAAGTCTGATATATGTCAATCTTTGTTGTTGTTGTTGTTGTTGTTTTTTTTCCGATGCTGACGTAACAATCAAATGAAGAATCACTCCGCTGAGGAAGTCGAGAAGCTGAACCAAACAACTCTGCAGGTGAACAAATTCGAAATCCAATAGGCAACCATCTTTGGTCTATGTTTCGACATGCGTATGCTTGAAATGATGCAATGCCCTATATGACATGTATATGCTATGCGTTTTGTTTGAAAATGCGAGGCCCAGACGGCATGGATATGCTATATGCTTGATAGATGCGATAACTATATATGCAAATGCTTATGCAAGCCTGAGCTACCAGAGAACACCAGGTCTGAAAACCACTTGGCAAAATAAATGCCGAAGATAACGTCAACTCTACTGGGGATGACCTGAAGTCACAGAACCATCTCAGCAAAATAAATGCTGGACACGAGAAATCAAATCCGCTGAGGATAACTGTTCTGCTGGAGAAATGAAAAGGCAACCCTGCTTGACAACTTTACTGGGGAAAGAAAGACAGCTCTGCTCGGGAATGCTCTCTTCAAACCATTGGCAACTGATTGTACTCTGCAGGGATTGACCCAAACTGAGGTTGATTACGCGCAGCACACTGCTGGAAATGCCTTACTATCCAGGATATCAATCTTAATCTGCTGAAGATACTCCTGATCCTACTCTGATACAGGGTAAAAGACAATCTCGACTCTTCCGGGGATAATAAGCAACTTTCATCTGCTGAAGAGTGGCAATTCTGATTTAACAACATCCACAAGGAATTCAAACATTACTCGGAGCACTGTATCTGTCGAGCTTCGTATCGGGGAACATGACAACATGCGGGTCATTGGGAAATACTGTGTCAGATACCTTTAGGTTTTTTGCTTTTCTGGTTTAGAATAAACATGGACTATGTACAAAGTGGAATATATAAGAAATACTAGACGAGAACTAGCATTCAAAGGTAGACTACCAGGCGAGAACTGATAGGAAAATAGGTTAGGAAAATTGAACAATCATTGATTTTTGTGTTTTTGACATCAGACAGGGCTGACTTGACAACAAGCTGAGGTATAGACAACCAGGCGAGAACTGGCTGAAAGCTAACGTACACCAGGCGAGAACTGGTATAACACTTGGATTAAACACACGAAAACTGATTATGCGACGACATGTACCAGGCGAGAACTGATACAACACTTGAAGAAACGGTGACCAAACGAGAATTGGTTACCAATAAACTGCACCAGGACGGGAACTGCTGCTTACAATAAACTGCACCAGGACGGGAACTGCTGCTTACGGAAGGGTGGGCCAGACGAGAACTGGTTACCGATTTGCCAGGCGAGAACTGGACTTTGGAAACGACTGGTTACTGACACGCAACAGGTTTAAACTGCAGGATAATGATCCAACGACAACAAGATCTTCTTATTTGAAAGATTTTGGTTTTGATAAGGGTATTGACATGATTCCCCGATACTCAACTCTGGCTGGGGATAAACAAGCTGGTTTGAATGACTTGCCCCTGGTACACTCAGCTGGGGGATAAAAGACTGGCTTGCACAACTTGCCCCAGTACAATGCACCTTGCTCCAATCTAACTCTTGGGAATACCTGCTCCGAACAACTTGCTATGAGAATACTTCGAGAATACTTGCCCCGGCATCTGCACAACAACAGAATTCAATCTCCAATTAAACACCTAACAACCCAGTTGATTTCAACATTCTCTGCGATGACTTGCCCCTGAATGAGCGTTCTAGCGACTCAACCCGATCTGATTATCCATCGGAAGCATCTGCTTTCAAATCTCAGCGCTCTGCATAATTGCCCCTGATTGGCTCTCGAGGAGACTCATTTCTGATCAACTGCTTCTCAAACAACTGCCCCTGCTCAACTGAAGCTTCGGGACTTGCCCTCAGACTGACTGATTCCGAACTTACTGGAAGATAATGCCCCTGATTCATAAGGCTTCACAACATACACCATTCTGGTTCAGACTGCTGGATTACTCAGTCCTGCTCGATTATTCCTGCCGGAATTCCTTTTATGCCAACTACTAACCTGCAATTAGAATTGTCTGTTCACGAATGGTAATCTTAATGCAGTGCTCATGCAGATTTTGAAAAAATTTGGGCTGTCACTCATTTACATGCAATGATAATTGTGAGTGACGAATGAACCAAAGTTCAAACGCAGTGCTTACGTGGTCAGTGAAAATACAACAAGATATGACTAGCAAGTCAAGAAGGAGTCAGGTTACTCGACCTTATCGTAATGCGCTTCAAATTTACCCTACCTCAATTAGGTCTTTTAAGGGTTGTATCGTGGTCGGGTTCACGGTTCGTGACATAAAGGATATTTGGCTCAAATTTTGATTTGTACCCACCCCTTCTACGTGATGATCTCCGATCCTAAGGTTCAGTTAACCTGGCACAAGCGCTCGCCTCTTCGAGAAGTATGTTGAATGGTAAGAACCTACAGTTAAGGAATTCACAAGCTTTTCTTCTAGAGTGATAGTTACTCCTTCTTCACTTTCGGTGTCTGTGTACACGACTTTGTGATTTGCTGGGGTAAATTTTCTTTTCAATCCCTTCTTTTTCATTCTTTTGGTTCCCTAATTTTTGCCTGGACTGACTCATTTTGAGTTCTTTTCGAGTTTTTTCGATTTCTTTTGAAGTCCAGCGGGATGCCCTAATTTTTGCCTAAGTATTTAGCTTTCCAGCTTTTCTTTCTTTTTACTTAGCGGGCTTTCTTTCTTTTTTTCTTTTGGAACAAAGTCGCGTGACACTGGTTGTCCTGATTGCTCCGAAAGGATTGTAACTGTCTCACTCCTGATTGGTGAGATTTGACCTTTTGAAGGTATAAACTGATTGGTCCTTGAAAGACAACACTCCTCTGCAAGACTTGAATGCTCGGTCAAGCTAACTGTCAACTACCCTGCCCCGGGTTAAGATGTGAGGGTTTATAAGTCCGAAAAAACTTCTACTTCCTGGCTCGAAGTGGTTAACAAGGGACTAACTCCTTATATCTCCAGTGTTTGGGGATTTGAAACAATGCCTTGTACGTCATCGGTACGGTCTTATCTGAAAGCATACAATCATCGGTTATGAGTTTATTTCGTCATCCTCCCTCCTAACTTTGCTAGTCACAGCGAAAAAATGGAGTGAATAAAATGCAAGTGTCAGTGCAATGCAATAAATGAGCGACAGCGACATGATTAATTCAGAAAAATGCATAGTCACTTTATTATTATCACCATTCAAAACATACAATGTTAAAGAGCAGGTAGTAACTAACAGAAAAAGAAACTACAGATGCAAATGATGTAAAGGTCTGAGAACTGCCAATACTGAGGCGCCTGCCTGTCTGAACCACTGGCTTTTGCTGGGGAACACCCTTCTGAATCTACGAGCTTAGACAGCTGAGCGGTTAGGGATGAACAAACAGAAATCCTTCTCGAAAGGAAATGCGATCCTGATCAATCAACTGCTGTACCTTCGCCTGGAATGCTTTACAATCTTCTGTCGAATGCCCCAGAGAGCCACCATGATAACCACACTGAACGTGGGGATTGTACCCAGGAGGGTAGGGTTCTGGAACTGGCTTAAAAGCTTTCGGCTCCACCAAAGACTTCTGGATCAAAGATGGTAGCAACTGGCTATACGGTATAGGCACTGGGTGAAAAGGAGCTTTCCTTCGTTCCAAGTTGTTGCGAGGTCTGTTCTGATTCTGACGCTGATTCTGATAACCTCGGCCACGAGTTCGCTGATTTGCAATGGAAGCGACATAAGATTCCTGATAGAGCGCCCCAGGCACGAATGTCTGTTCAGTATAACAAGCCACGGGAGGTACTGATCTCTGATAAGATGATGAACCAACAAAATTCACTGATTCGCTTTGAGGATATTCAATCTTTGGCATGACTGAGTTGATCACAACTTCTTCATCACTCTGATAGCCACAAGGGTATTCAGCTTCACCAGCTTGATCATATGGAGTAATCTGAATTTTCCCAATTCTTATGGAGTACTCAAGGCGTTCTCCTAATGCTACCACGTCAGAGAAACTTGCCGGAACTCCGAGCAATCTTTTGAAGTACGGATATTGTAGGGAATCCACAAACATGCTTGCCAGCTCTTGGTCTAACAGCGGTGGACGCACTTTAGCAGCAAATTCTCTCCATCTCTGAGCATATCTCCTGATAGGTTTATTGATCTCTTGAGACAACTCTTGCAAATGCATGCGATAAGGAGCAATGTCTAGGTTGTAATCATACTGCTTCAGAAAAGCTCTGGCTAAATCCATCCATGACTGAATCTGATTCCTCTCTAACTGCATATACCACCTCAAAGATGCCCCAGTCAGACTATCTTGAAAGCAATGGATCATCAATTTGTCATTTCGTGCAAACGCAGTCATTCTTCGACAGAACATCATCAAATGCAGCTTCGGACAGCTATCTCCCGTGTACTTCTCAAATTTCGGCACTTTGAACTTGTAAGGCAACACCAGGTCAGGAACCAAACACATGCCTACAGCATCCAGGTTGACAGCATCTTTGGCTTTCAAAGCTTTCATTTGCTCTTCCAACACTCGGACTCTTCTAGCCTTTTCGAGAGCTCCTGGATCTACCATTCTGGCTATCGGGATATCTCTTCGGTAATTCATCACAGGGAAAGCAACACCTTGATTGTTGACAGGAGGAGGACGCTCATTCTGGGCAACAAACTGCTCATGTCGATCTCGGTTCTCAACAGAAGGCTGTACAACTTGGTCTGCAGCAACGTTGTTCACTTGCGGGGAATCTTCCATGGAATCATACAGAGGGTTGGACGCCATAGTGAACCCTGTCAAGGTATTAGGAGACTGGAAATTGCCTTCAGACATGGCTACCAATAGTCTTCAGCTGACTTCGACACTTGATTCTGCTCAAATCTACTCAACCCCTAGGTATGTCTTCTGACAATCGACAGCTGCTCAATCCAAACTCCGGGTAATCACCTTCAGGAAACAAAGGCTGGATCAGAACTCTGGCTAGCTGGAGGATGATATGCAATGCAACACTAATATGCATATGATATGCAAAATGCAGCAAACAATGGGACCACAGCCCCCACACAAAATCTGAATACTGCTGCGCTGCTGACGGAGACATTCTCTGAAAAGAAGACCAGCATAACGGGTAGGTTGGAAGTCAAGTTTCCTGCACAAAAAAAAACCCCCCCACTCACAGGTATGGACCTATATCTGACAAGGTACGGCATCCTATGCGGTCGTCAGCGTCACAGACTTTCATGAGGAATGATACGATTCCCAGAAGGAGTGGCATCGTCATCTCATGAAGAGGCCTCACTTAGCTGACTTCCAATTGATCGGTTCCCAGAGTCGACAATCCTCACGTCTGGACTCCCCTCAGATCCTCAGGACCGGAAAGGAGCACCTCTGCGAGAACCTCGTCCGAGTGCGAATTTTCGTAGGGAACTGTGCCTGCTCAGCAGACAGGTTCGTCTACTACTTCTCCGCAACTATATCTAGGTGTATACTCATACTCGAGCCCAGGTCCGGCTTATCTCAATCATAGAATACCCGTAACAGCCCAACAGCAACAGATAATATCGATAATTAAGCACCTAATAGACAAGCAAACAAGCGCTAGGATTGACTCTCTCTTAGGGGACGTTGGATCCCACATGCATGGGGAACTATCGCAGTCCCCAGCAGAGTCGCCAGCTGTCGCTACTGCGAAAATCGGCGCCGGCTGACAGAAGAGTCGCCACCGTGCGTTATTTATCCCTCAGAGCGGGAAAGGAAACGCTCGAAGTAAACCTCGCAAAAAACGGGGAAAAGGTATGGTCATCGCAACCATAGCCTGGGTTCGGGAGTCGGTTACGCAAGGGGAAGGTATTAGCACCCCTCACGTCCGTCGTACTCGACGGGATCCACGCTTGCTTGGGTTGTCTACTGGATGCAAAACAATCTATCTACGGCTGCTAAGTCTAAACGGAAGGGAATTGACTCGATAGAGCATCGCACTCTATGCCTACGTATTCTCAAGAGAGAAAGTCAGAGTCAACGTAGTTCGGGACTACGGGGAAAATTGGCTCGCCAAGACCTCGCGTCTTGTGCCTACGTACTTCTACTGAATGGAAGATCAGAGCTTTACGTAGTTCAGACCAACTACTGCTAAACAAACACTCTCACACAGCAGTGAGAAAAACAACTGGCTTCACAGGGTCGGGAACCTATGGTCAAAACTATGGCTGAGTCTCAAGTGCACTCGGGCAAGAGAGAAAAAGGGTACTCAATTAGTCGTCAGCGGGAAAGTCTCGATCGCACAGCCGCGAGAGAACAACAGGTTAGTCGTTAGTGTGCTCGCTAGGATATCGCATCCTATGCCTACATATCTTCGTCTGGTACGAAGAATCAGAGCAGCTGTAGTTCGGCTACTACGGGACCACAGCTCAAATCTCGTTTTATTCATCTCTGAAAAATGATTACAATGGGTGCATACTGAAATAAATCTCCTAGGAAATGCTATCCTATTCTATCTTGAAAAGTCGAATGCAAATAGCCCCCTAACAAATGGGCCTCTAATTCTATCCTAAAAGTCGTAAAATAAAGTCTATGAAAGTATCCTAAAAGAAAATGCTTTAAAAATATTAAATCGAAACTTTAATATTTTTTCCTTTTTCTCTTCTTTTCTCTTCAACATTTTTCTTTTCTCAAAAATATTTTCTTTTATTTTTCACAATATTTTTCTCTATATTTTTCACAATATTTTTCACAATATTTTTTCTTCACTCTTTTTTCTATTTCTTTTCTTTTTCTTTTTTCTTTCATTTCAAATATATTTCTTTTTTCTATTTTTTCCACATATTTTCTTTTCACTTTTTTTTCCTTTTTTTTTTTTGTGCAACAAGTAAAAATAAAAGAATAAAGAAAATAAAAGGGGCTGGGGGGTTATACTATTACAAGGGTATAACAACAAAAAAATAAAAAACAAGTGATCTGGGCCCAGCCCAAGTCTCCCCAAAAATGCAGGGGGGTGCGTGTTGTGATTCTGGGGGTATGCCAGAAGGATTAGGGCCCAGGATTTGTGCCAAAAACGTGAGGGGCGTGAGGTGCCAAAAAAAGTGGTTGGGCCCTAGCCCAATCTCTTCTTCCTTCTCCATTCTGCAGTTACCGAAAGAACAAACCCTAGCTCTGTCTCCAACTTCAGCGCCGCCGTAAGTCTCCGTTTCACTCTCAGCCTCTCCCTCTCCTCCTTCCTCTCTGTTTCCCCCTCATAATCTTGTCTCCCCCACAATCTTTCAATCGTCCTCTCAAACTCACCTCTATGCTGGATATCTGGAAATACGCGTGAAGGTTGTTGAACAAGGAGTTCTTGGAGTTCATGGATTTCTGGAGATATCTTCTGGTGCAGATCAGGAATAAATCTTGAAGATGATGGTGGACGATGATGTTTGGAGATTTCTGGACGAAGATGAACCGAAATCTTGGTGGTTGAAGAGAGTCTTTGGAGACTTTTCAACGAACTGGTGAATATTCATGAGCGCGTGGTTAAATCTGGAGTTTGTTGAAGTTGATGAATTCTGGAAGGGCGAAGATGAATACTGACGAAGGTCTCTGGGGAGGGTCACGAAGGTGAATCGAATCGTTGATGATAAGGATGAAGATCTGGGGATCTGTACGCAGATGAAGAACTGATGAACGCTTATGAAGGCATCCTTGCATGTTCTTGATGGAGGAATTCCTGGAGATTTGTTGTATGACGGATGAAGGTGATTTTCTGGAAAGACAATTGTTGAACTGGAGAGTTGGAGATCTGATGGATGACGAACATGATGATGGAGATTCATCCTTCTGATGATGATGAAGTTCGTTGATGCGTGATGATGCAGATCTGTTGTTCCATGGTGGTGAATCGGAGGAAAGGATGGAAGTTTCTGGTAGTTTTTCTGGAGATCGTGGATGGTGACGAAGGGAAGAAAATGAAGGTGGGAGGTAGAGGATGAAGACGGTGGCTGATCTGAGCAGATGAGATGAAGGTTTAGAGCAGGAAGATGAAGATCTGGAAATTCCAGTTTCCGGTGGGGTCACGGTGGCCGGAGTACATGCACGGCGGCCGGTGGAGTTCTTCCGGTGAGGTTCTGTGAAGGACACGTGGGTGGACGGTGGCGTTGGGCTCTGCATGTCCTCCACGTGGGGGATAACGTGGCTGAGAGAGAGAGAGGATTGGGGTACGCGTGGCGTGTGGTGATGCAGCGAAGTGGGTCCTCCCCCTTTACAACACGTGGCTGCGTCTGGCTTTTATATTGATGAGTTCGCTGGCACTTTCTGGAAGGATCTAGAGTTGGCTGGAATATTGGTGAAGCTTGCTGAATACGCTGGATTTTTTTTGGACCTATCTGGACAACAAAAACTGCAATACTGGGCCTTGGCTGAAAAAGCCCAAAACGAAAAATGAGCAAAAAACTTAAAAAAACTGCATTACTCTAATTAAACCCTAATCAAACACTAAATCCAATTAACCCCTAATTAATAAAATCCTAATAAACCTCTAATCTTTTATTAAACTCTAATTAAATTCTAAAAATCTAATATTCTATAAAAGAAAATAAAACCTATTTATTTCTATAAAAGAAAACTCTTATTCATTTATTATTTTTATTTCTATTTAAATTCTATTTAAAAATTATACTAATATTCTAAAAAATCCTATATTATCTAAAAATATTAAAATCTATAAAAGATTTCTACAAATGATTTAAAATCTATTTAAAGGAATTAAAAACCTATTAAATTCTAAAATGAATTTAAAATCTATTATATTCTATAAAATGCTAAAAAATGATTTAAAAACAATTAAAAATATCAAAAATTCTATTAAATCCTAAAAATTGATTTAAAAGCTATTTAAACCCTAAAAAAGCTAATAAAATCCAGAAAAATCACAATAATTCCCAGAGGGACAAAATGAGCACCGAACGACACAAAAATAATCGGTAAAAATAAACGGGCACCGAAATATCCCAAAAATCGATTCTACTGATCAAAAACACCTGAAACACGAGACGAGAGCTGTGATCCCTGATAAAATCAATATCAATGAAAAATGCAATGTATGCGATATGCAGATGCGAACGCGGTTATGCGTCGAAACATCGAGCCAAATGCGAGACCCGGTTGGTCAAATTTTGGGGTGCAACAGCACCCCTCGCGCCCGTTGTACTCAAAGGGGTCCAATCTTGTTGTTCTAGAAAAGGATGTGTATATCTAAAGCTTACGTGCTAAGGGAATGCAAAAATGTATTATTTGGAGAAAAATAAAAGGTTTTTATTATTGAGTTCCTCCGAGTTTTACAACCAAGTGCCTATGTATCCCAGAGGGAATTAGAACTTTATAGTTCTTATTGAAAAAAAGTTTGCTTTATTGAGTGTTTTTTAGGGACGATGCTAACGCTCGCATTTTAGGAGTTATATTTTACCGTTCGCACATGAGGAGACTTACGCTTTAGCCTGTATTATGGTAGAATGGAAACAACATGCCCTTTCTGAAAATGTTAAAGAGAAAAACCCGAAGGAAAAATCATTTGAATTTGTTGAAATGTTTTTTGTTTAAGATTTTGAAAAGGATTTGCGACGTGTATTGTACTAAAGTCTATGACAATAGAAGCAAGTATTTTATACAAATGATTCAAACATCTCACGTACAAAATACTCTAAGAAGAGATAAGGAATACTTCCGCTCATCTTTTCCCATGTACTACGCATTGTATTTATTATGTGTTTTTTATTTTGATGTAAGAAAATATTGTTGTGTTAAGAAGATGCAAAAGGAAAGAAAATCTAGGGGAGACTTGGTACTAGATGTTGTCATGCAAAGTGGCCCAAAGGTTAAGATTAAGGGGGATTCTATCCTAATGTGATCATGCAAGATGGACATAAGGTTGAGGATGAAGGAAATCTAAACCTAATGTTGTCATGCTTGGATAGGAATCCTAAAGTCTACCTCTAACTCAAATCATTTAGGTTAAACAACCTATCAAATTGAATTAGAGGACTCCTAAGGGAGCATGTGAAGCAAAGCTAGCAACAACACAAGCATAAACAACAAGTATAAACATGAATCACAAAGCATGTCAAAGATCAAACAATCCTCAAAATGAAGTATCACTCAACAAGTCATCAAGAGAAATCACTAAGCTCAATTTAATAGATCAATTAAGACTCAAGTAATCATGTGAGCATGTGAACATGTCAAACATCAATAGAAGGATACATCAAGTAATTAACTAATCATAAAGTATATGACAATCATCATGCTTTAAAAAGAATGACCAAGCCAACAAAAGGCAAATCCATAACATACCAAGATTCAACTAAGAGGTCGTAAAGGTTCAATCAATGCAAGCATTAAAACCATATCAAAAGATTATCAAAAAGAAGCATCTAAAAATGAATCAAGTAAGCATGTGAACATGTCACACATCATCATATTGGATCTAGAACATCTATCATGCATCAAGACTAAACATAAGGTCACTCATCATCAAGGTAAGGTGTCAAGATCAAGTATAAGGCAAACGTCATGGCAAGGCATACACGGTTGATCACATAATACCAAATAATTCATCAAGTTCCAAGCATGACAAAGATCAAGTATTAGGTAAGTAAATAACATCAAGTATAAGGAAAGCATCAACATAGAATCACTCAAAAGTCATGATAAAAGAACGAACATTAACATATAAACCATGTAAACGCACAAGCATCTCAAGTTAAATCACCATAGCCATATATTCATCAAAAAAATAGCACAAAATTCCTCAAGATAAAACAAAAAAGCATGGCATCATAAAGATCAACATGCAACAAGTTAAAATATGAGAATTACAAAGCATATTATAATAAAAATGTGAAACTAAATCCCTAAAAATAAAACAAGCATTTCTAACATATTTTTTTAAATCAATTTTTCAATATTTAATAATAAAAGGAAATAAAAAAAAAACAATTAAAATAAAAAAGGAAAAGAAAATAAAATAAAAGAAGAAAGGAGGTGCAGTCCGCAATATATGTGTGGAAATAGCAACTCTGGCTCAAAGCCTAATCCAACGTGCCTAAAAAAACACACCAGATAGTTCATCCAAAAAAGATCAGTATGGGCCAGAAGGGGATGTGGAAAACAAAAGCATGTGCATGCCCAAACACCTCAACATAATCCTAAATAATCCACATCATCACACAGTCATCAAAATTAATTGAGGTGGACTAATCACACACACCCACCTCAATTCATTCAAATCCAAAAAAGTGCCAGCATTACACATCATCATCGTCTTAGATGACTCTCGCCAGCGCCAGTCACCACAAGGCTGCGTCGGCGGTGGTGATCTTTCCAGAAACACCAAACAAACACGCCAATCAACTCAGAAACTGATGATGATTTCAAATATGCCAATATTTTTTACAAGATCAAACTCAAACTTAAACAATCTTGAAAACACGAACAAACCCTAAATACATCAAACACAAAATTAAATTCAAAACATCAACAATAAATGCCTAATTTCTTAGGGCTTCAGCACATGTGATCATCAACAACAGATTGGTAACACGTTTGGATGAAAATGATGCTTAAATGAGTGAGAACGGGAAATTCACAATTTTATCTATTGGAGTATGTCCGATGCACCTTCACAACTACAGATTCAAAGAAAAATTGATGTATTAAAATTCTTTAATGCTCCAGAAAGAAGAATCCACAAGTGATTTACCATGAATCTAACTGAAACCTCTAACCAAATTAACTTGCTCAAGGAAGAAGACAAAGTTGATCAGAGAAATGTAGTGGCTTCAGCAACAAATTAATGTATGCAGAAGCTCAAATATGAAGTGTAGATGAAGATTAGAGCAAGAAAATTAACAGAAACTTCAAGAAATGAAGAATATGAAGATTGAAATTTGAGTGAATGGTGAGCTCTTTTAGATCTGGAATCATCCTCCTCTTCAGGTTTGGAATGAAATGGATTATATAGGGAGTTGATTTTAGGGTAATAAAAAGGTTTGGAAATGAAGTAAAGGTTCAGAGTTGGTTACATGTGGTTTGGAGTTTGTTTTGAATAAAAATGCACATGGGATGGCAGGTTTGAACCAAGGAGTGTTAGGCTTGGTTTTTTTATTTAATTTGAGGCTTCATTTGGGGTTTGTTACTCGTGTGGAGTGAGATGAAATTAGGTGGCACAAGCACCAAATTATTGAGCCAAAGAATTCATCACTTTCTACTTCTATTTTTGGCAAAACTTGGAGATAAAGTCACCCCATGTGCAGGTGCGTGCTTAGTGGTTTTGGTCAAGGTTTGTGAGTGGAATAATCAAGTGGGGAGTAAAGGAAGTGAGGTAGTACAAGGCCTGAAACATGCATAAGGTTTTGGATTGGTTTTGACATATTGTAAACTTGTACCAAATCAAATTCTATATGCTCACAATGTCCACCTTGCACTTGCTTAACTTGATGCACAATGGCTTAATTGGTACAAACTTGGTATCATTGGAAAGATCTCATGGCATATAGAAAATTTGATGTTGGAGTCATCTCGAGAAGATGCTTGTAGGATCAGATATTTGGGTGCCAAGTCATGACACCACAACTGTTTTGACACAGAAAAATTCTAAGTACTCATCATCTTGCACATGGTTGAAACCTCCACTTTGGCTCCAAATTTATACCACTTGGAAATTGTTTTTGAACCCAAATATTCAACCATCATGTAGTATCAAATGCAAGCTTCAAATGCATCCCTTGTTTGCCAATATTGGATTCTTGAATCATTCGCCATAACCTTGGAAAGTTGATCATATGACCATGACTTTGACACTTAGAAAAAATTCTAAATTCACTAATTTTGTAATTTTCCTAATTTGTCTTGATTTTCAAGGTTTATCTTGATGAAACTCAACCAACTTACACAACCTCTTAAAATTTGACTTGAAATGCTCAAGGTTGACCAGAAATGTCAAAAGTCAAACTTTGACCACGAGCACTTTGTTGACTCTTTGCAAATGAATGAATCCCCTTCAAATATCACCTTGAATAAACTTGAATCACTTTGAGAAGGCCTATAAGATGTACAAATAATCTTGAATCACATCTTAAGCCAGTGGAAACAAGTTTTGTCCAAAAAGTCAACCTCAAGTTGGCTTTGACCAAAACCCTAATCTTGAGCAATTGAAAAAGGATAGTAAACCATCTTGAACCAATAAAATGATGAAACCCTAATCACTTGAAATAGAAGTAGAGCACAGGCTTGATATATGGAGAACCAACCAAACCCTTGATCCAAGAAAATCTCAGCTTAAAACATGATGAAACCCTAGCTTGATGCTTCTTGAGAAACCTTAAGGAACATGAGTTAATAAGTTGATGAGTCTTGATGAATGCCACAACCAAATGAATCACCTTTCAAGATAAGGAAAACCAAAATCACAAAAAGAGCTTTGATCCCATATCTTAGGAGTTTAATGAAATGCATGATTATGAGTATAATGACCTAATGGAGATGCATATGAATGTGAAACATAAACCAGTTAGGGTTAGGAAAAGTGAGGGAAAATTTTGGGGTGCAGCAACTGCTCCTATTCAATCGACTTAAACCTGAATGTGTGAATAGTAACGGATTTCAAATATTTGAGGTAGGAGGAGATTAAATACTGAAAGAACCACAAAATTTGCACTCTAGGGATGAAAACAGATGTAGTAACTCTTCTGTTTTCTGGAAAAAACTCTTGTAATGAGCGAGTATAGTTAAACACTGGTGATCTAGTAATGGAGTAATGGTAACAATGAAAGCTAACAAATGATCAACAGATCTACGACTCAAAGGGAAACACCAAGGTAGTGAGATTAACAAATCTACAAACCAAAAGCTTGGAATCAGAAAGTAGGATCAACAAATCTATGACCCAAAGAACAGAGAGAAGTAACATCAATGGATTTACGACTCAATGGGGAATATGAAGTAAGGTTAACGAATATACGTCTCAAAAGCTGGGGAATAGGAAGTAAGATCAACGGATCTATGCCCAAAGAGGATGAAGAGAAGTAATATCAACGAATATACAACTCCAAAGAGAAGATCAACGAGTCTATAGAAAGGAAGTAAGATCAACGAATCTACAACCCGAAGGGTGAAGAGAAGTAATATCAACAGACATACGACTCAGAGGGGGTAAAGAGAAGTAAGATCAACAAATTTACGACTCAAAAGAAAATATTAACGGATCTATGAAAAAGAAGTAGGATCAACGGATCCAATACCCAAAGGTAGAGAGAGGTAATATCAATGGATATACAACTCCAAAGAAAATATAAACGGATCTACGAAAAGGAAGTAGGATCAACGAACCCACGACCCAAAGGTGGAGAGAGGTAATATCAACTGATATACGACTCCAAAGGTCGAAATTATCTCTGAGGATATGTCATTGTCACGACTGAGGATTGAATCAGGCTTCCGTGCAAGGTACCAAAATTGGCTTATGCTTCATATGCATACGTTTGAATTTTTCCATGGCGTAATGCTCCATATCAAAATGGGAATGATACGCATTTTGAGGATGCAATGTAATGATGATTACTATATGCAAGAGAGAAATGAAAGGACACCCCGCTAGGGAATGCACAGAAGACATTAGGCAATTTCACTGAAGAAAGGATCATAGTTATCTGATTTCTACGGGGAGATAAAAACTTGAACAACCAATAACCACTAGGCTACAAACTCTGATGTGGAATCACAAACTAAATTATAAAGTCTGATAGGAGATGCCAATAACCATTAGACTTTGACTCGCTGGGGAAGTCATTAATTTTGTAGGGAAAAGAAAATTTTGACTTCACATCAACTTCCAACTGCTTGGGAATAGTTTGTCATCTTGCGCTGCTGGGAATGGGGAACTCTCCTACATTGCTTGGGATAAAAAAACTCTTGAAACCTTATCCGATGTAGAGTGTTTCTCTGCTTGGGGAGAATAAATGCTTCCAACACCTTGTTGGGGAAAAGGTACTCTCTAAAAACCTGTTGGAGAAGAGAGATCAAAGGCCTCATGCTAGGAACATCTCTGGTGCTTCAAACTTCCGAGTTCACTGCATGTTAACTATCAACAATAACTTTTGCAAATGTGATACGACAAAATGTGCCTCTGGTACAGTATGACAACCTTATTTACCACCCAGGACACTCAAATTGTCAAGCAATTTCAATCATTTTTCAGCATTTTTCACAAAGCTTCAATGTTTTTAAATGCAATGTTTGTCAAAAAGTCGGACATTTTTTCAAATAAAACAATAAAATAAAAACACAAGGAAAGCTATTTGAGTGAAAAGAAATTTTATTAATTAAAATTGGCATATAACTAAGCATTTACATCAGGAAGGAATTCCTAAAAGAGGTAATTGCGCCAAAGGACAAAATACAAAGATGGCAATGTAGAAATGGATTTCCACAGAGTTCCAGCTCTATTATGGCTCATATGTTTTCGAAGCACTCAAGACCTTGACTTCTAAGGAGAATGACTAGACTAATTTCTATCCTTCGGAGTTACCAATTATTGTAATAACATAAGACCACAGATCCTACATAGACCGCGATCTCTCGCTTTCAAATCCATAACTTTTGCCTGGATTACCCTTTTTGGTTTTCAATCCACCGGGATACCTTTTTTTGTTGCCTAAGTTGCCTTTTCAGGTTTTCAATTTAGCTGGTTTATTCAATTACTTGTATTCTTTTATTCCTAATTTTTTCTTGAACCTTCTCTTATTGTGGTTCGTCGGGATGTCCATTTTTTCCTGGACCTATTATTTTGTGGTCCAGCGGGTCTATTTTTTATGCGAAGTATTTTTGACTGTGTTTATGCTCACAAGGGATGTAAAATCTTCACCATTCATAGTTGATAGTATCAAGGCTCCTCCAGAGAAAACCTTCTTTACAACATATGGTCCTTCATAATTTAGGGTCCACTCGCCCCTGTGATCTGTCTGAGAAGGCATGATCTTCTTCAAAACCAGGTCACCAATCTAGAAGCATCGAGGATGCATTTTCTGATCGAACTCTTTCATCATTCTTCTCTGATACAATTGCCCAGGACAAATGGATGTCATTCTCTTCTCTTTAATGAGGTTCAACTGATCAAACCGTGTTTGAAGCCATTTAGCTTCGTTAAGCTTTACATCTATCATAATCCTTAAAGAAGGAATTTTCACTTCCACTGGTAGGAATGCTTCCATCCTATATGCAAGAGAGAAAGGGGTTTCCCATGTTGAAGTAAGCACCGAAGTATGGTACCCATTCAAAGAGAAAAGAAACATTTAATGCCAATCATTATATGTCACCACCATATTTTGCACAATATTCTTAATATTCTTGTTAGCTGCCTCAATAACACCATCCATCTTTGGACGATATGGGGAAGAATTGTGATGTTCAATCTTAAAGCTCTAGCATAGATCTTTCATCATTTTGTCATTCAAGTTGGATCCATTATCAGTAATGATCCTCTCGGGAATTTCGTAACGGCAAATGATTTGATTCTTTACGAAGTAAGCAACCACTTGTTTTATGACATTTGCATATGAGGTAGCTTCTACCCACTTGTTAAAGTAGTCAATGGAAACCAAGATGAAATGATGTTCGATAGAAGAAACTGGTTCAATACGTCCAATCATATCAATACCCCACATAGAAAAAGGTCAAAGAGAGGTCAAGACATTCAAAGGAAAGGGCAGTACTTGCACTTTGCCCGCATAAATCTGACACTTGTGACATTTCTTCATATATTTGTAGCAATCGAATTCCATGGTCATCCAATAATACCATGCTCTCAACATCCTTTTGGCCATTGCATGACCATTGGCATGGATACCAAAAGATCCGTCATGCACTTCCTTCATCAACATGCCTACCTCGTGTCTATCCACGCATTTGAGCAAGACCATGTCGGAGTTCCTCTTGTACAACACATCCTCATTTAGAAAGAAATGACCAGCCAATCTTCTCAAAGTCTTCCTATCTTTGTGAGACGCCCCAAGTGGGTACTCTTTATTTTTGAGGAAGTATTTGATGTTACGAAACCATGGCTTATCATCTACCACCTCTTTCATTGCAAACACATGAGTGGGGTTGTCAAGACGCATAATTCTGATCACGAGTACCTCATTGCAAACACATGATGGTTGCCCCAATTCTGTTGCCATAAACGTTAACAACCCCATCAAACACTAACCCCCACTAGGATCCAGGTTCTGGTCCTTCATCAGGAAACGATTCGTCATAGTCTTTAACTTTTAAGTACATACTATCCTCAGTAGGAAAAGCAAACTTAATAGGCTGGTAGTCATTAATTGGTTACTGTGTAAGATAGTCTGACAAGACACTACCCTTGATGGATTTTTGGGTAACATGTTGAATATCATACTCTGTCAAGACCATTTGACACCGAGCAATCCTTCTGGTGAGAGATGGTTTCTCAAAAATATATTTGATCAAATCCATCTTGATATCAAGAGAGTTGTATGAGACAACATGTACTGCCTCAACCTTCTAGTTATCCATGCAAGCGCACAACATGTCTTTTCAAGGAAAGAGTACCTTGACTCGCAATCAGTGAATTTCTTGTTCAAGTAGTATATTGCATGGAATTTTCAAGAACCGCCAAATACATTATCAAGGGCCTCCCTGGAACTAGAGGCACGAGGATAGGAGGTTCCTGCAAATATTCTTTTAGATATCAAATACCTTTTGGAAATTATCATTCCACCTGATAGCCTGATCATTTCGCAACAATTTGAATATCGGTTCATAAGTGATTGTAAGATGAGAGATGAATCTAACGATGTAGTTCAACCTCCCCAAGAAACCACATACTTCTTTTTCTGTTCTAGGCTCAGACATTTCTTGTATAGCTTTTACTTTGGCAGGATCAACCTCGATATCTCATTCACTAACAATAAAACCCAGCAACTTGCCAGATCTCACTCCAAAGGTGCACTTATTGGGATTCAACTTCAACTTGAAATTTCTCAACCTTTCAAACAACTTCTGAAGATTAACCAAGTGCTCTTCCTCAGTATGGGCCTTCATAATCATGTCATCAACACATACTTCGATCTTCTTATGAATCATATCATGAAAGAGAGTCACCATAACACGCTGATATGTTGCCACTGCATTTTTCAAACCAAACGGCATCACCTTATAATAGAAAGTCCCCCACGGGGTAATGAACATTTTTTTCTCCATGTCTTTTGGGGCCATCTTGATTTGGTTATACCCATAGAAGTCATCCATGAAGGAAAACACTGAGAACTGAGCAATATTGTCCACCAGCACATCAATATGAGATGCAATCTGGTCGAGTTCTTCTGAGCTTCTGTTTGACCAGAGGATAATCCTCTTTGAGAGGTAATCTGTGCACCACGATATATTTATCAAGTCCAGGAATATCTTGGTAAGACCAAGAAAATATATCAACAAACTCTCATAACATTTCTATCAACTTTCTCTTCACATCTTCCTTTAAGGTAGCCCATATCTTAACCTCTTTCTTTGCATCCTCGGTACCAAGATTAACAATTTCCACGGACTCCTGGTATGGCTAAATAACTCTTTATTCCTGCCTCAATAATCTAGCCAAATATTCTGGGAGTTCATAATCTTCCTCACCCTCTTCTTCAGCATGGTAGGATTATCAAAGTCATAATGAGCCATAGCATTACTATTATCAATGGAATCCGGAATAGTGGATTTGTATGATTGATGATTCATGCCTTATTTTAGAATGAGAATGATAAAAAAAAGTAAAAGAAAACATTTCCACTTTTAATGAAAAACAAAAAATGAAAGACAAGAAACAAAATATTTGAATGCAAAAATGTCCTTTATTTATGATAAAAATTGAAAATGCAACAATGAGGCCCTACAAGAAATCACTATGCCTTGGGCAGAGTGTAGGAAACAACACATGAAATTAAAAACAAAAGAAGTTACTCTTCATTAAGAGGGACTTGAATGATCTCTTCGGCTGTCCATTAGCAAGCTCCTGGGCGAGAACACATGGACAGATCCAACTATCAATATCATAATCGCTATCAACATCATCGTCCTCTGCAAGAGCTTGACCATCATAAACAACACCAACATTGGAGAATCTGATTGGAGCTAGAGGACCTTGAACCCTCAGAGACATGTGAGTAGGCTTGTACCCAAGACCAAATTTGTCTTGCTTTACAGGAAAATCAAGAAATTTCTCCCAACCTTCTAAGCGATCGGCTTCAACAACAACCATAGCTTCCTTCAAAGATGCCATGGAGATATCAGACCTCTTATCCTCCAGAAGAGAAGTCTTCTCAATTTGCACAGTTTCAAACGCCTGACAAAGGGTCTTATGAACTTCCCCTTCAACCTTAACATATTTGAAAGAAGCCAAATGGCTCACAATAATGTCCTCTTCACCGCACACGGTGACAACTTTACCATCAACCACAAACTTAATCTTTTGGTGGAGAGTGGAGGACACGACGCCTGTCGCATGAACCCATGGGTGTCCCAAAAGGCAACTATAAGTTGGCTGGATGTCCATGTTAAAGAAAGTTGTATTGAATACTTGAGGCCCCACCTTAATCTGTAATTCAGCTTCACCATACACTGAACTTTTAGACCCATTAAAAGCTCTAACAACCAAATAACTGGACCTGAGCACCACTCCTTTTGCGTTCACCCTCATTAATGCTTTCTTGGGCAACACATTAAGAGATGATCAGATATCTACCAAGACATGAGACAAAACAAAACCCATACACTCCAAAGAAATATGTAAAGCTTTATTGTGATTTCTTCCATCAGGAGTCAAATCAAAATCAGTGAACCCTAAACCATGACTGGCATTAGCATTCGCAATAACCTCTTCTAGTTGATTAACTGATATCTCTTGAGGTACATAAGCAGCATTTAAAATTCTCAACAAAGCATTCAGATGAGATTCTAAACATAGAAACAATGATAAGACAGAGACCTTTGAAGGTGTCTGATTAAGCTGGTCCACCACTTAATAATCACTTTCTTTATAATTCCTATAAGCTCTTCTACGTCCTAAGAGAATGACGCTTCTGGAGTTGGATTTTGTACTGGCTCGTCCATCACCACTTGTTTTCCCTTAGCCTTAGCCAGGGTATCAACATTAACATCTTGAGAAACCTATGGAGGGGAAAATATTTGTCCGCTTCTGGTAAATCTTCCAGCATCAACAACATTATCAACATTACCAGCATTAGACTCATCAGACAAGGGAGTCTCAATTTCTTGCTTGTGTCCCTGATACTATACCTCTGCACCATAATACCAAGGAATGAATTTAGTACTTTCAAACGGAACAGGTCCATTCATAGTGATCACCACCAGAGCCTACCTTGTTGGTGCTGGAATTCTGGTCGGAGTGTATGGTATTGAAATAACAACAACCCCTTCATCACTACTCTTGTCAACAAAAATCCTATCAAATGAGAGTCGACCTTCATCAGTCATTTTCTGAATACCAGATTCAAATTGTCGCACCCATTGGGTTGAAGGACACACTTCTCACAATCAATAACACAACCTGGAAACACATCACCCTTCAGCAATCTTTATTTAACAAAAAACAGAGGAGTTTTCAAAAGATTCACATCAGTGACCAGATTCAGACCATCGACCTCTTCAACAACATTCGTAATTGACCCTCACATTATGGCATTGGGTTCTGAATAACATTTGGACTGTTGTTCGGGGTAAACTCAATGGCCTTCGAATCAATTAATACTTGGACCTTGTGCTTTAAGGCCTTGCAATTTTCAATGATGTGACCAGGTTCCCCAGAGTGGAACTTACACCTAACATTGACATCATACCCAAATGGAAGCTTCGCCGGAGGTGGACCCAAGGTACGAAATTCGATCAAACAGAGCTGAAGCAAATGTTGAAGTAGGTGAGAATAAGGCATTGGAACAGGGTCAAAATTCGTTTCAGACCTTCTCGATTTTTGTTGATAATTCTGTTGAGGCGTATACCGTTAACGATACTACTGAGGTTGAGTGGCAGCTAGAATGACTACAACAACTACCTGCGGATGTGGTGTTTGATAAGTTCTACCTTTTCCTTTGTAGGAAGACACATAATTATTCTCCCATTCCCTCTTCTTAGGGACTCCAGAATAAGGCTTCTTTCCTGCCCTGGAGGAATCGATATTAGCTTGAATCTTTCCTAGCTTAATACCATTCTCCACTCTCTCTCCAACCATAACCAAGTATAAAAATCTGACAGAAGTACTCCCCACCAATTTGTCATAATAGGGACCTTGCGACATACCCATGAACATGTCCACAAGCTCTCTCTCCATCATTGGAGGTTGAACTTGTGCAGCCAATTCACACCACCACTGGGAGTACTCTTTAAAACTTTCATTGGGCTTTTGTGTAAGACTCTGCAGTTGAGTCCTATTAGGCGCCATGTCAATGTTGTATTGATAATGCTTAACAAAAGCCTCAGCCAATTCTCTCCAACTGTGAATTTAGGTCCTTTCCAATTGCATATACCACTCCAAGGATGCCCCATCTAGGCTGTCCTAGAAGAAATGCATCAATAACTTCTCATCATCTGAATATTCCTACATCTTTTTGTAGTAAGCCCTAATATGAGTCTTGGGGAAGGTTGTTCCTTTGTATTTGTCAAAATTAGACACTTTAAACTTTGGAGGAATTCTCACACCTATCACTAAGCCCATGTTAGCAACATCCATACCCAAAGTATTCTGGCACTCCACAACCATCATTCTCTCTTCCAGCATATAGAACTTCCTTTCATCCTCTGTAGGAAGACCCATCTCAGCGTTATGTATAGAAAACTAATCCTCATGACCATCCTTTTCAAGATTAGGAACAGGGATCCCACCAGGGATATGGATATGACCAACATTACCACCACTAGGAGGATTCGTACAACCACCTGGAGGATTAACACCACCGGGGGGATTAGCACCACCGGGATGATTAACACCACCGAGAGGGTTAGCACCACCAACCTATGCTTCTGGAGTGACAATAGTGGTCCCTTGGACAAGTGCCCTTAAATCTTCCTGGCCTTGAGCCATAGCTTGCATCAAGTCCATAAAATGTCCCATATGAATCCTGACTTCCAAGGGTTCTGCTTGTACTTACTCCATAACCTGTCTCTGGTTGCCTCTAGTTGAATAACGATGAAAACTTGGATTTGTAATCCTGCTGAGAAAACCAATTCAGAATCAGAAGACAAATCTCAAACACCTGTTATGAATGCTAGCATGTGTGAGAATGCATGAATGTATGCAAATGCCATGTTTAATCATTTCCAGGGGAATCTACATTCTGTTTCTAGTTTTAAGCAAGAGAGCACAATAGACTACTGGCAAAAAAACTCATAGCATAACTGGAAAAATAGAGGTAAGGGTGATACAATGAGTACAAATACAAAAGGGCCAAAGCCAAAGTACAAGGATAATGGATCCCAATCAACAAGCCTGATGGTGATCACATCAACAAAATAAACAACCCTAAGGTTTATCTTCCAACTCCATAAGAGAAAGTGTAACAGCCTAATTTTCAATAACTGATTAATGGTACTACTTAATTGGTTTGTATGATTTAAGTGAATTATTGGATTTAACTGATTTATTCTATTTGGTAGAATAATGTGGACTTACTAGATACTCTCTAATTAAGGATGAGATGGGATATTTTATGAGAAAATGAATCGGTAAATATTTTGAGAGAAGAAATAAATTGGAGAGAAATAGAGGGAAAGATATATAAGGGGAAGTGGGAGGAACATGTAAAATAGAAAACATGAAAGAAAGGTGGAGGAAGAAGAGAAAGTAGAAGGAAAAAGAAGGGAAAGCTTGGAAAGCTCAAGAACAACTTCTAGCTTCCGATTAATCGAGGTAAGGGTGTGAAATATTGTTATCTTACTAATGTATGTGAATATGTGGGGATTGTTTGGATTTTGTTTGGTTGTTTTCCATCATCTTCCATTCTAGGGCATAAATGAGTTTAATCGGTAGAAATCGAGTTTTAACGGTTAAAAGTGAGGATAAGTAGTAGAGTTTAGTCGAAGAATGTTGGGCTAAGGCTGCTAGGACGAGTTGGGATTGAATCGGTTGGATTTGGATGAGTTTCGGAGTTTTGGACAGTGGGGAATTCTGAGTTCGCAGACTCGCTAGCTTGTTCGCTAGGCGAGCAGGTCGCGAACATTCGCTGTGGCGAGCCAGTAGCGAACGGTCCCAGACTTGGGCAGGATGGTTTTGGGTGTTCTTCGCGGGTAGCAAAAGGGGTGGCGAGCGTTCGCTAGGCCTTCGCTGAGCGAGTGGGGTAGCGAATCAAGTCAGTGGATTCGGTTTGCCTTCGCGAGCTTGTTCGCTAGGAGAACAGGTAGCGAGCACTCGCTAGGAGCTCGCTAGGAGAGAAAGGTAGCGAGTGTGATAGCATGTTGTTTTCTTGTGTGTTCCATCCAATGGTTGATTGTTTGGTTCAATGATGTTAATCCTTATGTAACGTGAATAATTATGTATTATTGTGATGAGACGTGTTGTGGGTAGCCTTATAGCGTGAATCCTAGATTGTGAAGTATGGCCTTTTGGCAATTATATACATTATTTGAATTAACATGAATGCATGATGAATGTGATATTGATGATGTGAATATGTAACGCGCGAGATTCTTACTCACTGGGGTAAAATGACAAGGTGTCGTTCCTAGTGTAGTGATCACTGGGGTAGAATAACTGTGGAGTTGTTCCTGGTGGGGTATAAGCGATGTACCCATAATCCAAATGAGGATTTGCGAGAGTTATTGACTTTGTATGAGTCATATGGTATGCGTATGTGATTGTTGTATGAAAGTGTGAGATGTGTCCGTTTGGCAATTGTGTGTATAGTTGTACGTACTTGTGTGAGGTGTAATGCGTAATTATATATATTTGTGAATATGTATGCATTCAAGAGTGTGTGGAGTCGTTTTGCATGTGAAGTATCATGATTACATTCTTGTGTCTTGATCCCGTGGAGGATCTGCAGAAACCTCGTGTGCCCTTGTGGGGTGTGAGCGATGGTTTATTCTTGATCCCGTGGAGGATCTGCAGAAACCTCGTGTGCCCTTGTGGGGTGTGAGTGATGGTTTATTCTTGATCCCATGGAGGATCTGCAGAAACCTCGTGTGCCCTTGTGGGGTGTGAGTGATGGTTTATTCTTGATCCCGTGGAGGATCTGCAGAAACGATTGTGTGCCCTTGTGGGGTGTGAGCGATAGTTTATATTTAATTCCATGGAGAATCTACAGAACGATTGTCTGCCCTTGTGGGGTGTGAGCAATCTTGTAACATCGTGTCCCCTTATGGGGTGTGAGCGATGGGTGAACATCGTAGGCCCGACGGGGAGTTACTTTGGTAACGAGCAATGGTTCCTTTGGTTCTTCAACTGCACCTTCTGAATGAGTCGGTACCGCATTTGCATCTACATAGAGTCGTGAGTTGGTCTCTATGAGTTGCATTATCATCTTTACATGATGTATTGGCGAAATAAACATTTGCGTGTGTTTATGTGAATTGATAAATGTGCTTAATTAGGTAAACGTATGTTGTGACATATATGACGTTTATAATGTGTTGTGGTGAGAAAATGTGGAATATATGTATTCGGTATTTGTGCATTTATATATATAATTATATGCATTGTTATTATGATAATATTTCTCACCATTCTGCTGGAATGATGTCCTTCATGACATTGTGCAGGTATCAAAGTGTAGTACTGCTCTGGTTGCGAGGTCGCTATTGGTGTGGCGGTTTAGTGATTTAATTGTATTTGGTCGAGTCTTGCTCTGGTCACGTAACACTGGGATCGTTTGGGTTACGTTTCAGATGTATTTTGTGTTGTTGGCCTCAGTGCCTAAGTAACGTTGATTTATGTGATAAATGCAAATATTTCTTTTATGAAAAATATGTGATGTAAATGAATCCACTGTTACATGCAAATGAAATTTTGTAAAGTATGATTATTTATTTCAGTGTTATTGAGCATGACAGGTGGTTTTTAGTAAATTGGAAGTGTATGTGTGACGCCCATTGTGAATGCATGTTAATTTTACTCTGTTAATGCTTATTTTTTTCGTGGGGTTTAGAAGGGTGTTACATTAGTGGTATCATAGCAGGTCGGTCCATCCGGCCAAGTTGTCTAATGTTGTTTGTTCCCTTGTATGCGATATGTGTGTGAAAACACTGTCAGTACGCGTTTGTTATTCTAAACCTTGTCTGCAGGAGTGGGAATGATCCAAGTGGGGGAGAAAGTCTTGCTTCCCCAGGATGCTGCAAGTGTGGAGTTGTAGCCCAGTGTGTGGTTAAACGCTCTTATAGTTTGGTGAAGATGGTTTATGCCCCATCATGATTTCGGTTGTCTATTGACAAATTGAGGAATTGATCACCCTTAATCTCTTGTTGATAGTAGTTGGGATTGTGTTGGATGGGATAGACGTGTCTTGCAAGCTTAGATGGCGTGAGCTATGAATTGTTTGGAGTAAGGCCAAGTACTTGGGAGTTTTGTGTATTAACGAGAGTGGAAAGTTTGCGGTTTACCGATTAGTTGAGAATGTCTGGAAGTTGTCTTGACAAAGTAGTGATGCCCAGCCAGGGCGTGAAGTGGAGTTGTGATTGACTTAGTTAAGGAAACTAGTACGATATTGAGAGCTCCATGATCTATGTCTAATTGGTTAGCCAAGGAATTAAATTGATGGAGTAACTTGGAAACCTGTATCTGTGTGTGTTACGACAACAGTATATGAGGTCGAGTATATAAAGGGTGGATGGTGATTTCTGGTGATTATTAAAGAAAGTAAGAAGTGGAATACAATCTTGGTATGATTAGGCCTCTAAATATTTCAAGAGTTGAAGATGTGTCAATGGTCTTCTGAGTGTGGGAATGTTGTTTTCGTATTTTGTCGTAATGAGAGAACCGTAACTCGGAATGACGCAGGATTAGAAGCGTTGGAAGTTGCTATAATGCTCTATATGATGGTGAAGTAGTAACCTTGAATTAAGTTATTTCTTGATGGAGTACGTTTGGATGTTGTAGTAAGTGCGGGAAGTGTGGTTTGTGTTTCCGTCATAACTCACAAATTGAGTGTCCGTTTGACATGAGATTTTCCATACTTAATTGAGTGAGTTAATAGTTGTGTAACCGAGGGTATTTGGATATTCAAAGAGTATAGAGGATCATGTTGGACATCGGAGACTTGAGTTATCAGTGTTTGAGAAAGAGTAGTGATATGCCAATGGGAAGGAGTTTAAAGAGTTTTTTAGAGCAGCTGTCAATAACTCGTATATTGGTTGGCCAAATCCGACAGGACTACTTGTTGTGTTTCGTGATGTTTGGTTGATATGATTGAGAGATATGTTAAGTATAACATCAGCGAGTTTTGGTTATTCTTTAAGGCAACTCAAGATACATAAGGGGATTATCTGACAAGTAGTTTGGAATCGGTTGTTGTGTGTCTGTGCTGGAGTTTGGAGACCTCAATTGTTTAGTTGAGATTTGAAATGATTGCTGACCTTAAGAGCTTAAGGTGTTCGTCTGAATTGGAAAAGTTGAATATGAGGCAGAGGAAATAATGGGGACCTCTGAAGAAATGTGGTTTTGGTCGAATTACCTTTCGGGTGAGACGACGTGGTAGCTAAGGTATCAAATGGGAACTTCCGTATATACTGATGATGATGGTATTAAACTAGAACTGAGGAAACAAATTCGGAATATGAGTTTAGTATGTGAAGAGACTTCTTATGGAATTGAACTTTGTATGTTGAGACTGAATATTGGTATTCCCGATGAGATCCGAGGGAGTCGGAATTCATTTGAGTTAATAGATTGATTGAATTTAATGGATAACAGTCGAAGAGTCGATCTTTGGATTGATGGAAATGGTACCATGAGTGTCACGATAAAGTTTGTGTTTCCAATAGTGGGAGTTGGATAAGAATACCCTGGGAGAAGGATGTTGAGATAGATGGAGTATCCATCCAGGTGCTATGAAGATGTGACCGAATTGAGAAATCGTCTTGGTGACCATGGATGGAGGGAGAGGTGGTTGAATTTGTATATGTTGATTAGACATATTGAAGGTCGAAGTGTGAACATCAGAAATTGTTGGACCTGATACAACTGTTGAATATTTCTGAGTGGAGTGGGATAGTATCCCCATGGGTCTTGGGACGGGTTTTCCGAAGAATTTGATGGAATATGATTCGATTTGGATAGTTAAGAATGGATTAACAAGAACAACTCGTTACTTACCAGTAAGGATGAATCGTTCTGTTAGATGGGGATCTGAGTTCTTCATTAAGATTTTGGAAAGGTTTGTAGGTACTTCTGGGTGCCACGTGGTTGTTGAATTCTGACTAGCGCCCGAGGAAGGAATAGGCAGACAAAGAAGATTACCCAGTATGTAGAGAATCTGTTGGAAAGCTGGTGTGATTGGACCAAGGTGGATCGTGGGACAGTTAATCGTCGTTGATGGAGTTTACCTACGACAATTGCTATCATACTAATATCGGAATGACATCGTGTGAGGATTTTCTGGGTAAGAGGGGGTAAGGCTCCTTTGAGTTAATGTGTGTCCGGCGAGAGTGTTGTACTTGGACCTGAGATTGTGCGAGAGGCAATCCGATGGTGGAGACATTGCTAAGTTCAGGTGGGTGAACGAGAAGCAACTTCGAGGTAAAGGGATTGCGTTGGCGGAATTAGTTGGGAGACTGAGATGCGAGAGTCGTATCCATAGTTATTCGAGTTGGATAACATTTTCGAGGACGAAAATTCCTAAAGTGGGGGAGAGTTGTAACAGCCCAATTTTCAATAACTGATTAATGGTACTAGTTAATTGGTTTGTATGATTTAAGTGAATTATTGGATTTAACTGATTTATTCTATTTGGTAGAATAATGTGGACTTACTAGATACTCTCTAATTAAGGATGAGATGGAGTATTTTATGAGAAAATGAATCGGTAAATATTTTGAGAGAAGAAATAAATTGGAGAGAAATAGAGGGAAAGATATATAAGGGAAAGTGGGAGGAACATGTAAAATATAAAACATGAAAGAAAGGTGGAGGAAGAAGAGAAAGTAGAAGGAAAAAGGAGGGAAAGCTTGGAAAGCTCAAGAACGACTTCTAGCTTCCGATTAATCGAGGTAAGGGTGTGAAATATTGTTATCTTACCAATGTATGTGAATATGTGGGGATTGTTTGTATTTTGTTTGGTTGATTTCCCTCATCTTCCATTCTAGGGCATAAATGAGTTTAATCGGTAGAAACCGAGTTTTAACGGTTAAAAGTGAGGATAAGTAGTAGAGTTTAGTCGAAGAATGTTGGGCTAAGGCTGCTAGGACGAGTTGGGATTGAATCGGTTGGATTTGGATGAGTTTCGGAGTTTTGGACAGTGGGGAATTCTGAGTTCGCAGACCCTCGCTAGCTTGTTCGCTAGGCGAGCAGGTCGCGAACATTCGCTGGGCATTCGCTGTGGCGAGCCAGTAGCGAACAGTCCCAGACTTGGGCAGGATGGTTTTGGGTGTTCTTCGCGGGTAGCGAAAGGGGTGGCGAGCGTTCGCTAGGCCTTCGCTGAGCGAGTGGGGTAGCGAATCAAGTCAGTGGCTTCTGTTTGCCTTCGCGAGCTTGTTCGCTAGGCGAACAGGTAGCGAGCACTCGCTAGGAGCTCGCTAGGAGAGAAAGGTAGCGAGTGTGACATCATGTTGTTTTCTTGTATGTTCCATCCAATGGTTGATTGTTTGGTTCAATGATGTTAATCCTTATGTAACGTGAATAGTTGTGTATTATTGTGATGAGACGTGATGTGGGTAGCCTTATAGCGTGAATCCTAGATTGTGAAGTATGGCATTTTGGAAATTATATACATTGTTTGAATTAACATGAATGCATGATGAATGTGATATTGATGATGTGAATATGTAACGTGCGAGATTCTTACTCACTAGGGTAGAATGACAAGATGTCGTTCCTAGTGTAGTGATCACTGGGGTAGAATAACTGTGGAGTTGTTCCTAGTGGGGTATAAGCGATGTACCCATAATCCAAATGAGGATTTGCGAGAGTTGTTGACTTTGTATGAGTCATATGGTATGCGTATGTGATTGTTGTATGAAAGTGTGAGATGTGGCCATTTGGAAATTGTGTGTATAGTTGTACGTACTTGTGTGAGGTGTAATGCGTAATTATATATATTTGTGAATATGTATGCATTCAAGAGTGTGTGGAGTCGTTTTGCATATGAAGCATCATGGTTGCATTCTTGTGTCTTGATCCCGTGGAGGATCTGCAGAAACCTCGTGTGCCCTTGTGGGGTGTGAGCGATGGTTTATTCTTGATCCCGTGGAGGATCTGCAGAAACCTCGTGTGCCCTTGTGGGGTGTGAGCGATAGTTTATTCTTGATCCCGTGGAGGATCTGTAGAAACCTCGTGTGCCCTTGTGGGATGTGAGCGATGGTTTATTCTTGATCCCGTGGAGGATCTGCAGAAATGATCGTGTGCCCTTGTGGGGTGTGAGCGATAGTTTATATTTGATTCCATGGAGAATCTGCAGAACAATTGTGTGCCCTTGTGGGGTGTGAGAAATCCTGTAACATCGTGTCCCCTTGTGGGGTGTGAGCGATGGGTGAACATCGTAGGCCCGACGGGAAGTTACTTCGGTAACGAGCGATGATTCCTTTGGTTCTTCAGCTGGACCTGCTGAATGAGTCGGTACCGCATTTGCATCTGCATAGAGTTGTGAGTCGGTCTTTATGAGTTGCATTATCATCTTTACATGATGTATTGGCGAAATAAACATGTTGCGTGTGTTTATGTGAATTGATGAATGTGCTTAATTAGGTAAACGTATGTTGTGACATATATGACGTTTATAATGTGTTGTGGTGAGAAAATGTGGAATATATATATTCGGTATTTGTGCATTTATATATATAATTATATGCATTGTTGTTATGATAATATTTCTCACCCTTCTGCTGGAATGATGTCCTTCATGACATCGTGCAGGTATCGAAGTGTAGTACTGCTCGTAGTTGCGAGTTTGCTATTAGTGTGGCGGTTTAGTGATTTAATTGTATTGGGTCTAGTCTTGCTTTGGTCACGTAATACTGGGATCATTTGGGTTACGTTTCGGATGTATTTTGTGTTGTTGGTCTCAGTGCCTAAGTAACGTTGATTTATGTGATAAATGCAAATATTTCTTTTATGAAAAATATGTGATGTAAATGAATTCGCTGTTACATGCAAATGAAATTTTGTAAAGTATGATTATTTATTTCAGTGTTATTGAGCATGACAGGTGGTTTTTAGTAAATTGGAAGTGTATGTGTGACGCCCATTGTGAATGCATGTTAATTTTACTCTGTTAATGCTTTTTTTTTCGTGGGGTTTAGAAGGGTGTTACAGAAAGCCTACCCCAACCAAAGTGCTTCTAGATCCAGTCTTGAATTTCTTTGAAGAGCTTCTTGGTCTTATCATGCTTCGGCCTTTGGATCAACTCTTGAATAAGCACATCTCTCCTGTTGATAATCCCTTCTAAGTACCGACAATGTTGCTCCCAAAAATCATCACCTTCTTCAGACTGACCTTCAACTATGGGCTTTCTTAACTTCAACTTTAATATTGAGTTCTTCTATTTCTGTCAAAGCTTGGTTCAATTGAAAATGGGAGCCAATAAGCTAGTGATGAACTTCATCTTTCTAGTGACGCTCTTCTTTGAGCTCTCTATCTTTATCCTTAAGTTACTTCTTCAAGCCTTCAACTTGAGCTTCGCATTGATCTTCCATCTTCTTACGAGAAGTCAAAAGATTGTCCCATTGCTTGTTTAATTTGGATATCTCTATATAAGCCTTGTCTAGCTCTTCCTTTTTCTGCTTGATGATACTATTAGCATTCTTCAGATTTATACCAATTCTTTATCTCCTTTTGCTTTCTGTTTCAACTAACTTGTCTTTTTTGGCCAACAGCTTTGTCTTCAACTTGAATTCATGTGTTATCTCACCATTTGCATGTCTGACTGCATCAACTTGCCTCTTCCGTTCCTCATTCTCTTTATGGAGCTCTTGATTGTCAACCCTAAGGTTGCTGTATTTCTCCATGGATATAGAATTAGGTTGCTCAATAACTAGCGGATACAAAAGATCCTCTAGGGGAAAAGGTGAGTAAAAGGTTTCAACTCTCTTCTCCATCCACTCCACATAAGGAGGATAAGCCACACAACCACTCTTCCCCAGAAATGGCTTTCCTTTTCGATGAATTTTGCACCAAGCCTTCACAGCTCTCTCCAACAACTCAGTATTATCAGCCACATTGAAGAACAGAGACTCCTCTACCTCCTTATCTCTTGGTGGATCTCTTAGAGCATATCCCAATTTTCTTCTAGAAAGAGAATGGTTATAATTGATACCACTCCTTACCCCTATAAGAGGTACACTGGGAAACTCTTCGCAACTGTAGATCATCTCAGCCCCAAGCAGTCTTCTGTTAAACCAAGTGATATCCTTAGCAACCAGACCCATCAATCTCTTTAACCACTTCAAACAATCCTTGGCATCTACAAATGCACCACCATGAGGGAGATGGATGTCGCTACTGCGAAAATCGGCGCCGGCTGAACAGAAGAGTCGCCACCGTGCGTTATTTATCCCAACGGAGGGAAAGGAAACGCTCGAAGTAAACCTACCGCAAAGATGGGAAAGGAATGGTCATCGCAACCAAATCCTGGATTCGGGAGTCGGTTACGCAAGGGGAAGGTATTAGCACCCCTCACGTCCGTCGTACTCGACGGGATCCATGCTTGTTTTCTGTCGAAAGGATTGTTATTCTATCTACTCTACAGGTCTGAGGTTAAAAGAAAGTAAAATGACTCGGCAAAGTATCGCACTTTATGCCTACGTATTCCCGTCTGGAACGAGAAATCAGAGTCAACGTAGTTCGCCTACCTACTGGAAAGGAGGGGAAGGTTGCTCGCTAGGATATCGCGTCTTATGCCTACGTACTTTCATACAGCATGAAAGATCAGAGCAAACGTAGTTCGGGCCACGTACGACACAAGTCTGTCTTGATTGTTTTTATCTCCTTTTGAAAAAGGGTTTTTCTGATTAACAGCCCAAGCGGACAAAAATTGACGTTTTGATGAGTTCACATTCTTTTACGGAAGAAGTGTCTTTTATTGTGTTTGGAATATTTATTGTGTTTTTCTGTTTGTTTTGAGAAAGAAGAAACAGAACTCTAACCTATGGTTGAAAAGGGAATCAAACTAATCTAATGTTATCATGCATGGGTTAAGACCTAATGTCTATCATGTTCCTCTCTTGCGCAGAGAGAAACAGAGATCCTAAGGGGATAAGCGGAAACAGAAACAACAGATACAATAAAACAGTAAAATATGCATGAATGCAACAATACAAGCGAGGCAAGGGAGTCCCACTCAACCTCGAACCTAGAAAACAACAGGCAAAAGTGAACAAAATTCACTTTCAACCTAACAGATTAAATGTCAAACAATACAGTCCAGGGAACTCAAACAATACATCAAAAAACTAAACAGCAAAACTAAACAGCAAACAGCAACTCTGCACAGCAGGCTCCATCAATATCTATCTTCAAGTCATCTTCAAAACATCTACAAGCTCCAAGCAAGCATCAATCTTCATCTTCACAGCCTTCGAGCAAGGTCTCTATCTTCAATCTTTCAGGGCTTTTCTTCAAGTCCCACTCTCCAAGATGAGCAGCAGTTAACAAGATGAATTGGATGTTAAGCAGCCAGTTTCCTACCAAGGGTGGCCTACTGACTGTTAACATGATACATACATTTTTCTCTCAAAAGTTCTATCTTTTAAATACATTCCCTAATCCTTCCAAAGGAAGGAGGTGAGTATTTAAAAGAGACTTTGAATCGTAGAGAAAGAATGGAGGCAAACAAGACCTTCCATGTTTGTGAATCAAGTTTCTATTCTAGAGCTCTACCTAGCTCCTAGATCCTATAACCTTCATCAGCTACAAGCAGGCTGCAACCTTCATCAACTCTTGCACTGGACCTTCACTCCTTTAGTCTTAAATGGGCTTCATCAGCAAAGTCTTCAACTCAACCCCATGCCCCAAGCAAGCCCAATACCCCACACAATCAAACAATAACCCTAGAAAGGGCACACCATACAATCAATCAAATGCAAAAATATACTAAAAGTATTAATATAATAGGGGAACTTCTAGCATTTTCTAAGGGATCTATCACTTACCCATAATACCCCCATAGCCCCATCTTCTAATTCAACCTAGAAACCCAAAAAGAAATTATTTTGCTACACCTACGTTATGTTCAAAACCCTAATTAACTAGTCTAATAGTTTCTAACTAAACTACCTAAAATAAAATCCTAGAAATTGTGGTATAAAAACCAGGGGCACCTAATATCCATATCTAGTTGTACTAAAAAGAATGGGGTGAAAATCCTAAAGTAAAATCTTAAACTAAATTCAACAAATGGTAGCATCAACTAAAAGAATTAAACAAAGCAATTAAATGTAAAAATATACAAAAAATATGCAAATGAAATAAAATGACAATTTTATGCTTTCATATTTTTCTAGACAGAAAATGAAAAATGGGAAAAAAAGTCTCATTAAAAAATAGTCATTTTTCATTTTATTATGAATTTTTTAAGATTGAGAAAATTTGGAATAATATTAATATGAGAATTATCATGGGGGTGCAAGAAGAAATGAAATTCAGTTATTATCATGATGGGCCCAGAACATGGGGGTGCAAGAAGCAAGGCGCGCCCCAGCCCAATGCAAATCAGAAAAACAAATAAAAATCAAAAGAAAAAAGAAACATCAGCGGTGCAAATAGCATGGGATGGTAGTTCATTTCAATTGGGCCTCGCTTAGGGGGGTGGGGAAAGCAAAATCACTAAAAGCCCAAGCCAGCGTTTTAATGAAACGCGGCGTTTTACACGCCCAGAATTCCCTCCCAATTTGTTTGAATCTCAGCCACTAGATCATCATCCAGTCAACCAAGTCAGCGCGCAATCAATGGTGTTGATTTCATCTTTAACCTTGAGCAATTAGGGTTTCAGACTCCATGAGAATACGAGTTCCATGCATCATTCTTCCATCCTCTCATTCTCCCTCATCTCTCCGCCATATGCCTCGATACAAAAACCAATTTCGCTCTATTTTTCGCGTAGAATACAACCATGGCCTTAGATTGCATTAAAACTCTCTCTATCGTCCAAACAGAAAGATGTAACATCAAGAACTCAACATTTCATCAGGTTTCGATCATCACCAAACTCACCATTCTTTGTACAAAGACAATCCTTATGCCATACTGATCACAACTAGCTAATTATCTAAGATTATAACAGCCTAACCATCGCGTTCTATGCTTCAACAGAATTTATGCTCACATGTCAACCTCCATGAAATCTTGCCTAAAGCTCCAGAAATGATCATCTAACCACCTAAACCATGTTTAACCTAACAATTCTACATCATGCTACCTAATTCGAGCCAAATTGTGAGAAACACTAACCTGGTAAAAAGTTGAAAACAGATGGGGATTTCTTTCACTTCAAAGCCTTCAATGCTCCAAGGTCACTCACTTGACTATGCTCTTGATTCTGTATGCAATAATTCGTGCTCAAACTACCTGGATCACCCTAACCAATTCTTCTTGCACTTGAAGAAGAGAAAGTTGCATAGCACGATTCAGGCAGTTCCCTCTTCAGATCATGCTTGTAATCGACTCAGTGATGATTATTGAAGGGGATTGAATCACAAAATTGAAGAGATGGTGAAAATTGAGAAGATTTAAAGCAATTTGCAAGAGAGCAAAATGAAATGAAACTATGAGTTTTTGATCAAAATGAAGTTCAAACCCTTCTTGGATCAGCTCTAGTGTTTATATAGATGAGGATAGAAAGTTCTGGAAGATGCTAGATTGATCCCATGAGAAATTATTCATATCATTGCATGAGAAAATGAAAATGGCCAAGTTGCAAAACCAATTCTGCATTGCCTTGTTACAGCCCCTCAAAATCTCTTGAATTTCTCTTTTCATGACAATTAGAGAGTGTGTGGATGCTTACTTGCCTTGTGCATTGGTCCTAGCTTGATTTGGCAAGTGTATCTTCTCTTACAAGCAACTTATGATAACTCCAATTTCTTGACTTCAAACCAAAAAACTAATATTGCCAATGATCTTAAAATGCAATTTACTTTCAAAATGGTTGGTCATATGCTTGGTTTTGCTTTTGTATCAAAAAATCACAATTTTGGTCATTTAAAAAGGTATTTTTCCCTTTAATATTGGCCAATTTTGTAAATCTAAGTTCCATGCGTTTCCAACTTGCCACAAACACTTTCCTAGACTCAAAATTTCATTTGGAGCAAGTTTGATGTTGACCATTTCTTCATTTGAAATTTGGAAATAGGAGTTTTGGGCATATGCTTAAAATGACCTGTAATTCTACTTTCCCAAAATACCCCTGGCTTGCCAAGATCATAACTAGAGTTCTACAAATCCGATGAAGGCATACCATACCTTTCTAGAAAGCTAAGATCATGAGGAACAACTTTCATGTTGGCCAGAAATCCATTTGAAAGCTACTTGAGGGGTAAAAGTTGCTTAGAAGTCAAGTAACTTTCACAGATAAATTTCAGTGTCCTCAGATGACCTGTAACTTGCAAGAACCATAACTTGAGTTCTATAAATCTCCTTGATGCCTTCCACCACTAAAATTAAAGGTATTGAGATACTCTACAAGTTTTATGTTGGCCAAGGATCCATTTGAGGCTTGCATTTTGAATTATCTTGCTTGGAAGTTTACCCTAAATTAGGGGATTTTACCCAGAAACCCTAATTTAGAAACTTCTCTTCTTCTTGATTTCCTTTGATTTCTCCTTGGCACAACACCACATCCATATCCACATATCAAATGATGAATCCCACATCTTTCAAACAGGCCTTGATACCCTTCAATCAAGCATTTGACCTAGGATCGACCTAGGGTTGACCCAGATGAAACCCTAGTTGACTGTCTTCAACTGCAGCTCTTGTAATCACATCAATGACTTGTCTCACTTTCAAAATGACCCTCTAGGTCTTCCATGATGTTAATTCATAGCTCACAACTTCTCTGATGATCTTCAAATCCCCTCAAGATAGGAGAAAAACCCACTGATTGGTCCACTAACTTCTCAAGCTTCAATTCCTTTCTGATGACTTGGATAAGCTTGAATTTGAATAAGAACCTCTTGATATGACCATAGAGATAAGAATAGCACTTAGTCCCTTGTTGGATGGCTTGCCCATGTTATGCTATGCAGATGAATTAATTATGTACATGACCTAATATGCAAATGCTAAAGCTATGAGACATAAAATCAGGTGAAATAAGTTGAGCAAATTTTAGGGTGCAACAATGACTCACAAATGACTTATAAAGAATTGGGGCACAACAAAGAACAAGTCCACCTCTCTTCTTCTCGTTCCTAGTATGCATAGTGTGATAAACCTCACCAAGGAGAGTAGGCACTGGATTCTTCATCATAAAAAGACGAATGGAATTCATATCCACAAAGTCAGCTACATTGGGAAAAAGAACAATGCCATAGATACAAAGAGCAAGGTTGGCGTTGAAAGTACTCCAACTGCAAGCATCAGCATACACCTTGGCCTCACTCACTAGAAAACTCAAATGAAACCCAGATAGGCCTCCCTTAATCTTAAGGTTGGCTTCCACCACATATTTTCTCAAATAAAGAGCAACAACAATGTCATTAGACTTTGGAACCTTCATAGAACAGTAGAAAGACACCTGATCTTTTACCAGAATCCCTAAGATAAGAGAAAACTCCTCCAAGGTAAGAGCTAGTTGATAGTCTTGGAATGTGAAGTGTCTCAACAGAGGATCATAGAACTGAAGTAGAGTATGAATGACCCGTGTAATACCTTAATTTTTACCCCTAAGATCCCACATGTCAAGATCATACTCTTTAGTTTTTCTAACATTTGTGTGTTTCTTACTTGCTTTATATTTGTTTATACTAACCTCTAACCAGAACACCAAAAAATATATTACAGTTGCCTGTTTTTCTTTCTTTCTTTGTGTATTTGGAGTTTTGTAGGGAAATTCATGGCAAGGGTATGACTTTGATTCAAGTGTGGCTATTCAGTTATGGTCAAGACCAGATAGAAGTTTGTCCTAATCTTGGTCAAACCGTCAAAGGATTGTTTGAATTTCAAATTAATTGTGGCAGTGGTCTATCTCTCAAAAAAAGTGTATCCAAGGTTAAGTTCTAAAATTCATCAAGTTATCAAGAAGTGTTTTATGAAGAAGTTTGGTCCAATGGCCTATCAGTTCAAAAGTGGTTCATCTTTGGATTTTATTTTTTTGAGAATTAATTCAGACAAACTCAATGCAAGTATGAGCTGGTTATTGCTTCTTCTTGTTTCATCTCAGATATGTGTCAGGGGATTTAATCAGGTTTATCTAGTCAGGTCATTTGTACCATGAATTTTCAAATCATTAAGTGATCAAGGTCAGAGTTTTGTATAAAGTTCAAATTTGTCTAATAAGCCAAGTAGTGTTGTATGCAAAAAATAGTCAAGGCAAAGCTCAAGTTAATTAGGATGTTTGTTATCTCAGTTGCAAGTTATTCAATGATTTGAGAGTAGCTTCATTCATCGGAGATTTGCTTGTACAAGTCAAGCTTGGCGAATATTCAGTCAAAGTGTGTATCAATGGCTTTTGATGGTATTAGCTGCTTAAATTTTCTCAGCGCTAGAGCTATTGATGATTTGGTCAGATGACTTCTTGTGGAACAAATTTTTTGGGATTGTTATTTGGAAAAGAAGAAAGAGTGTGCTTCAGTTGACTTTTGGTCCAATCATCAAGACTTTATTAATTCCAACTTTTCTTTTGTGGCTATTTTCATGTGTACCAGACTCTTGGTTATAGTCATTGGGTTTTGGTCAAAGTAAACCATAGAAGGTTGACGTTTTGATAAATTAGTGTGGACTTGGATCACTATTAGAAAAATGGTATTGTTACTTTGTAAGAAATTTTTAATTTGATTAGAAAAGGGAAGCAATTCGCAAATTCAAGGAAAACTCAAATGGAAATGCAAAGTTTTATTTCTTAAAGAACAAGTCAGGTTACAAGGCCACAAACATAGTTACTTCATCAAGTTTGCTCATATCAATTTATAGGCCAAGCCATTGGAATTAATTCAAAACTGACAACAAGGAAGGTATTTGATTTATCAAGCTCATGATTTTACCTCATATGTCAAGGTTACGAAAAGAATCAAAATTGGTACAAAGCATTGTCACGATTCAATTTCATTACCTCATCCAAACAACATTATCATCATCAATTCACAAGCAAATCAAAGGCATTGTTCTAAATAAATGACAAGGGTGCAAATAATAAGAATTAAGGCCCGATACAAGTTGCAAGTTGCAACAAAATGCAAATAATGGTCCAATTTCCAAATACAAGTTCAAAACAAGCCCATTCCAAAAGTCACACCTATTACAATTTGCAACAAAAAAAAGAGTAAAGAAGAAATAAGCTCATGAAGAATGCATTGCGAACACTTCCAAGTCAAAAGCAAAATTCATCCACAACAACTTTACTGAGCCGTGTCCAAGCTGCTATATCCAAAGCCCATGACCAAAACAAAAGCCTTTGAAGCCACACTACAAGTTTGGCGCAATTCGTTCAGCCAAAGCTGCTACTTCAGCTACTACGCATTCCAACTACACAAGCTTCGTTCTAAACGCAGCTACCACAAGTGTGACACGAACTATACACGTCATGAGTTGCAAATGAAAACAAAACGAAGTCACGCAATGCTACAGAACACAAGCTACAAATTCAAAACAACCTGCAGAAGGAGATAAAACGTAGCAATTGCGACATGAACAAAGGCATAAATTACGTGACATTTCTAAATGAGCAAAACACAGAAAGAAAACGTAAACAGAAACAGAAAGTTCAATTGATTTTCACTCACCTCATTCTATAAATAGGAGGCTTCCTCCTTCAATTCACACAAGCTTTGGATAGCCACAAAAGTTCTGGAGAAAATTCTCCGATACTACTCCAAAATTCCTTTTGCAGACAGTCACGTTTCTACTTCAATATCCTCTAAAGCTTCAAAGCCACAAAACCCCTATTTAAATCATAACTTCGGCTTCGAACCACAACAGTAGCAGCTTGTGAGTCAAAAAGAAAAAGGAAGAGTGTTTGAACATTTTGAGTCATATTTTGAAGGTAGTTTGATGTCTTTGCTTTGCAACTTTCGCATCTCATATTCACACCTATTGTTGAACGATTCTTAAAATTGGAAATGGATCTTTGAAATTTTAGGTGAAATAATGTAAGAATCATCCTCTGCCGCTCTGCCGTGTCGAACTCGGCTCTCTCCTTTCTTCAACAAATAGTGCCGCACATTTTGGAGAAGATGATGAAGCATATTTTTGTTTCTGATTCACCACATTTTTTTTTGTTTTTTTAAAAGAGGGAACTCCCTATGTTATATTGGGCTTGGCCCGTGTTTTTTTCTTTTGGGTTGTTATTCATCATCATCTCCCTCTTTTTAATAAAAAACCTCCATTGTTTTTTTAGTTGAAGTTTTTAATATTGTCTTCATTCTTTTCTTCTATTAATTCTTGTGGATTCATTTTAAAATTTCATTTTAAAATAAAATCACGTGGATTCATTTGTTACTTGATTGTTTTTTCTTGTGGGTTTCTCGATTAATTCTTGGTTGTTAGTTGTTTTGGATTTTGAATCTTGATAAGATCTCATCAATATCAATGGACTTTGGGTGTCGCTTTTATCCACCAAGAGAGGTGATTGATATTAATGATGATTTAATAGATTTAAGATTCAAATTGTTGGTTCTTTTCATTTTGAACTTTTTCTTCTTTTTCTTTTGTTCGATGAAATATATGGATCATGGATTGTTGGTTGTCAAGGATGTTTAATATTCATTATTTCAAATCTATGGACAAATGGTCATTAAGATAATTCTCCGTACTATGGAATAGTGATAGATTACCTTTGATTAATCGATAAAAAAATATTGATTAAGATGAGATCACAACCTTCCTTTCTTTTCGTGTGGTATTGATTTCAGAGAGTGATCTACATATAACTTCTCTAGAATGTGTAACAGCCCAATTTCGGTTTAACTAATTAATTTGGTTATTGGAATTATTTTAATTATGGGATAGTGTGATAATATGTTAAGTCTACCTATTGTGCTATTTTATCATTTGTAGAGTTTTGGAAAGTTTAGTGGGAAATATTTCGGACAGTCTCAATTAATGGTTAAGTGGATGGTTTATGGAAATTGATTGGAATAATAGGTGTATTTGAGGAAATAGAATGGAAAGAAATATAAAGAATAGAAATAGAAAGAAATGATATAAGAGAAAAAGAGAAAAGAAAAGGAAAGGAGAGAAAGAAAGGGAGAAGAAGGAAAAAGGAAGAGAAAAGCGAAGAAGAAGAAGAGGAAAAGAGTGGAATCATCAAGAGCAACTAAAAGCTTCGTTTAATCTAAGGTAACGGTGTGAAATCTTACTATCTTAATCAATATGTTTGGTTATGTATGTGTATGGTTGATTGGTTAGAGTTTTGGAGAGTTTTCCATAAGCTTCCATTTTAGGTCGAAATTGATTCGATCGGTAGAAGCCGAGTTTTAATGATTGAAAATGAGGATAAGTGGTAGGATTTGGTCGAGGAATGTTGGATTAAGGCTACTGGAAACAAGTTGGGATTTATCGGTGGATTTCAATGGGTGTTTGGATTCTGAACAGTGGGAGAAAGTTCAGTCCGCAGACACTCGCTAGCAGCTCGCTAGGCGAGCAGGTCGCGAGTGTTCGCTAGCATCTCGCTAGGCGAGTGCGTAGCGAATGGTCCCAGACTATACGATGTGTTCGCGTGTCTAAGCTGAGGAAGCGCATCAATCCGGATGGATGGTGTGTGAGTGAGAGAGAATTTGAATACTGGGGCAACTTCGAGGAAAGAGGGATTGTCTTGGTAAAGGTATTTGGGAAGAATCAACTAGATGGAATCGGATTGGGAAGATTGGGATGCGTGAGTCACATCCCGAGTTGTCTGAATTGGATAACATTTTCGAGGACGAAAATTCCTAAAGTGGGGGAGAGTTGTAACAGCCCAATTTCGGTTTAACTAATTAATTTGGTTATTGGAATTATTTTAATTATGGGATAGTGTGATAATATGTTAAGTCTACCTATTATGCTATTTTATCATTTGTAGAGTTTTGGAAAGTTTAGTGGGAAATATTTCGGACAGTCTCAATTAATGGTTAAGTGGATGGTTTATGGAAATTGATTGGAATAATAGGTGTATTGGAGGAAATAGAATGGAAAGAAATATAAAGAATAGAAATAGAAAGAAATGATATAAGAGAAAAAGAGAAAATAAAAGGAAAGGAGAGAAAGAAAGGGAGAAGAAGGAAAAAGGAAGAGAAAAGAGAAGAAGAAGAGGAAAAGAGTGGAATCATCAAGAGCAACTAAAAGCTTCGATTAATCCAAGGTAAGGGTGTGAAATCTTACTATCTTAATCAATATGTTTGGTTATGTATGTGTATGGTTGATTGGTTAGAGTTTTGGAGAGTTTTCCATAAGCTTCCATTTTAGGTCGAAATTGATTCGATCGGTAGAAGTCGAGTTTTAATGATTGAAAATGAGGATAAGTGGTAGGATTTGGTCGAGGAATGTTGGACTAAGGCTATTGGAAACAAGTTGGGATTTATCGGTGGATTTCATCGGGTGTTTGGATTCTGAACAGTGGGAGAAAGTTCAGTCCGCAGACGCTCGCTAGGCGAGCAGGTTGCGAGTGTTCGCTAGCATCTCGCTAGGCGAGTGCGTAGCGAACGGTCCCAGACTTGGGACAGTGGTGTTTTGGTCTCCTTCGCTGGCAGCGAATGGAGTAGCGAAAGACACGCTGGGGGTTCGTTGTGGCGAACGAGGTAGCGAATGAAGTCTGTAGCTTCTGTTCTTGCTCGTTAGCAATTAGCTAGGCGAGAAGGTGACGAACGTTCGCTAGCAGCTCGCTAGGCGAGCGTGTAGCGAATGTAGCAGGATGAATTTTCCCTGTCGTGTGGTGCCGTCGTGGCTTGGGGTTTCGGTTGCGATCGACCCTTCTTTGATTTAATAGCTTATATGCTGGTTTGTGATGTGTTGTGGGTAGCCGTAAGGCGTGAATCCTAGTGTATGAATGTGATTTTGAATCGTGGCCTTTGGGCAAATTATGCATTGTTTAGAATTGAATAAAAATGCATGGCAATTGTGACGAATGATGAATATAATACACATTGTGAGTGCATGATAATTGTACGTGTTGATGTGTGAAGAATGCATGATAATATATTTGCAAATATGTATGCAATGGTTATATTTGATCCCGTGTAGGATCTGCAGAACCTCGCTTGATGCGATGGTTATATTTGATCTCGTGTAGGATCTGCAGAACCTCGCTTGATGCGATGGTTATATTTGATCCCGTGTAGGATCTGCATAACCTCGCTTGATGCGATGGTTATATTTGATCCCGTGTAGGATCTGCAGAACCTCGCTTGATGCGATGGTTATATTTGATCCCGTGTAGGATCTGCAGAACCTCGCTTGATGCGATGGTTATATTTGATCCCGTGTAGGATCTGCAGAACCTCGCTTGATGCGATGGTTATATTTGATCTCGTGTAGGATCTGCAGAACCTCGCTTGATGCGATGGTTATATTTGATCCCGTGTAGGATCTGCAGAACCTCGCTTGATGCGATGGTTATATTTGATCCCGTGTAGGATCTGCAGAACCTCGCTTAATGCGATGGTTATATTTGATCCCGTGTAGGATCTGCAGAACCTCGCTTGATGCGATGGTTATATTTGATCCCGTGTAGGATCTGCAGAACCTTGTGTGCCCATGTGGGGTGTGAGCGATGGTTATATTTGATCCCTTGGAGGATTTGCAGAACCTCGCTTGATGCGACGGTTATATAGTGATTGCTAGGGAAATCTGATGAGTTATAGTGTAACCGTATAAGTGCGAGAGGAATGAGTTCTAAGAGAATCTGACAGACGAATGAGTCGGTACCGTGGTTGTAGCTGCATAGGGTCGAGGTGTCGGTCTCTATGAGTGCATTATCATCTTCATATGATGAATTGAAAATAATGCATTGAGAATGTATTAGTGTATGTATGTATGTATATATATATATATATATATATATATATATATATATATATATATATATATATATATATATATATATATATATATATATATATATATATATATATATATATATATATATATATATATATATATATATATATATATATATATATATATATATATATATATATATATATATATATATATATATATATATATATATATATATATATATATATATATATATATTGATTGCGTCTGGTAAATATGAGAATGAGGTTGATGTATATGTAGAGAGATTCTACTCACTAGGGTAGAACGGCGATGCGTCGTTCCTAGTGAGGTAGTTACCGGGGTAGAATGGCCGAGACGTTGTTCCCGGTAGAGCATAAGCGACGTACCCATAGTCCGGAAAGAGGATTGAGGGTAGTGAATGAGTCTTATATGGATCGCATGGTATGATCGCGATTGTCATATGTAAATATGCCTATGTGCAGGAATTGATGAGATGCGTTAGCAAATAAATAAATGTGAAAGATAATGACCGATGAATAGACGGTTAAGTGTGAGCAATTATGTCTATGTGTATTTGATGCGGTGAGAATCTATGGTTATGCATTGTAGTGAATAAGTATGAGGTATAGGCATTCGGTACTTGTACATTTATATATATATATATATATATATATATATATATATATATATATATATATATATATATATATATATATATATATATATATATATATATATATATATATATATATATATATATATATATATATATATATATATATATATATATATATATATATATATATATATATATATATATATATATATATATATATATATATATATATATATATATATATATATATATATATGTATATCTTATGCCTTGATTATTATGATAATGTTTCTCACCCTTCTGTTGTTTTATAATACCCTACGAGGCATTGCAGATTAGGATTCGCTGGAGGTTTCCTTTGGAGTATAGTTCCTTTCCCTCGTGTCGGTCGCTCTGATATGTAAATTTGGGTAGATAGGCTTGTAGAATGTCTTAATGATGTTTTGTTTGTATGTGAATGAAGTTGTGAACAACCAGATGACATGTAATTACGTTTTGTCATGTCTTAAGTGAATATATATATGTTTTAGTCTTCCGCTTTAAGATAAAACATGAATATGTAATTTCGAAGAATCATGCGTTTATTTTTAGTTGAGATTTACCCCTTTTGAGTTAATTCTTTTTAAACATTAATATTCATGTGGTCGTTTCGTGAGTATTGTGACGCACTTCTTTTATACCTTAATGTAAATACACTCTGATGAAAAGAAAAACACTTGTATTCGTGACTATATGATTTGTTATGTGATTATTTTGGGGTATAGAAAGGGGGCGTTACAGAATGCATTGGCACTAACATTGTTATTGACCAGCCTTATATAGTCGTGGTTTCTACATAAACCAGATTACGATTGCTTAACATAGCACTAAATTGTCCCGTAATAGGAAAATGATCATTTGTGGCTCAAACTTATGTTTGAAAGTCCAAGTATGGTTGATTGCTTGTCTTAGGTCTGCTACCTATGAAACTTATTGTTAGGAGGCTTTGATTTGATCTATCCTCTAATGAGTTTTCATTATCTGTGGTCTAAGTGCATGAATTAATCATCGTTGATCATTTATTCTAACAATTAATCACTAACTCACTAACATTATCTTTGTATAAATTTTGTTCATGTTTCCTTCTTGCTCCCTATCTCTTTTATTCTTATGCTCCATTACTATCATTTCATATCATATCTTTGTTTATATTTATGTCATTTCTCTTTTGTCCACTTGGACCATATGTTGTTCAATACACTAATAAAGGACTAAACCTCTAAAAAACTTGATGCTCTTAATATTGTGGTTATGCTCTTGCCAACCTTGGAAGAGTATGCTTATTTGTTGGGTGTATCGGTTTTTGATAAGGTTCCATATACTGGTTTGGAGGAAGTTCTTAAGCCTCAAGATATTGCTGCAGCTACTTATTTGACGAAATCTGATATTGATGCTAATCTGACGGTTAAGGGAGGCCTGAAGGGTTTGACTTATAAATTCTTGATTGGGAAAGCCACTTTTGTTTTCTAACGCTGGTCGCGCATTGGTGTTTGAGGCTATATTTTCTTTGCTTATCTATGGACTAGTCTTGTTTCCTAATGTTGACAACTTTGTGGATGTTAATGCTATTAAGATTTTCTTGATTGGGGACCATGTTCCGACTTTCCTTGGTGACACCTATTTCTCCATCCATAGTAGGACTTCTAAGGGGAACGGTACCATCGTTTGTTATACACATCTGCTGTATAATTGGTTAATTTCACATTTACCATAGTCATCTATTTTTAGGAAGAACAAGGATTGTTTAAGGTGGTCTCAGAGGATCATGTCTCTTACTCATGTTGATATTACTTGGTCTTCTTCTGTTTATGACAATGTCCAGATTATTGATAGTTGTATGGAATTCTCCAATGTTCCTCTTCTTGGAACACAAGGTGGAATTAACTACAACCCGAGTTTAGCTCGTTGTCAACTTGGCTATATGTTGAAGGATAAGCCTAAAAATATTCTATTAGAGGGTTTATTTTTTCAAGGAGGGAATGACTCTCTTGGTTTGAGGAAAAGAATGGCTCATGCTTGGACTAAGATTCATAGGTTGGGTAGAGGAGAGCTTGGAAGACAAGTTTGCATCGCCTTGGAACCTTACACACTATAGGTGAAGAAGAGAGCTATGGAGCTAAAAATGCCTTATCCTTTTGAGAAACCCATGACTACAATGGTCTCTACGCCACTCCCTGTTTCTTCTGATGATGTGAAGACTCTTCAAGATGCTTTGGCCAAGATGAAGCAAGATAAAGAGATGTGGGAAGGTAAGTTCAAGCTTCTAACAAAGAGAAGATGAAGTTGCAAAAGCAGACGAAGGAGAAAGATGACTTGATTGAGTTTCTTAAGCAGCGCACGGTGAAGAGACATCCAGAGGATTTATTTTCCTCTACTACTTCATTACCATATCCTCCTACTTATGGTGCTTGGAAAGGTATTATGGACCAGCTCGTGTTAGAAAAGACCACCATGAAGGACAACCATGAGAGAGAAATTAAGATACTCCGAAGAAAGTATCAGTTCGGATCGTCATCAGATGTTCCTTAGGACCTAGATTTTTCTTATTGAATTTTGATATTACGTATCTTGTACTTCCAAGTCTAGCTCTTTCCAATATTCAATGAAATGAGATGTTTATCAGTATTTCAAAAAGTGTTATTTCTTTACTATATTTGTAATTGCTTTATATCTTAAAGATCCTTGAAGACTGATTGAAACTTTTGCATTTTTGCATTTGCATTCGCATCATTATGCATTGTGTTTTGCCTTTTCCAGGTGTCTTATTGTTTCTTTTAGTTTTCGTTCAGCCAAGTTGTCACATCACTACAACACTCGAGCTAACTTCAAGAAAAAGATGGATCAGCCAAGTTGTCCACAAAGCCATTTGGTCATGTATGTCAGAAAGATGTCTACCTATACTGACAACCATCAGTTGCTGATTCACTATTTTTAAGATAGTCTTACCGGTGCTATGCTGAAGTGGTATATGGGACTTGATAGTTCCCAAATCAAGACATTCAATGATCTCTGTGAAGCTTTTGTATGACAGTATAAGTATAATCTAGATATGATGTCAAACCGTGATTAACTCCACACAATGTCTCAGAAAGAGAAAGAAACTTTTAAAGAGTACGCGCATAGATGGCATGAGATTGCAGCTCAAATAAGTCCTCCCTTGAAGAGAAAGAGATGACCAATATTTTCCTGAAGACTTTGGGTCCATTTTACTATGAAAGGATGGTTGCGAGTGCTCCTAGTGATTTCATAGAAATGGTTAATATGGGGATGAGATTAGAGGAAGCTGTCCTTGAGGGACGTTTGATAAAAGAAGGAAGTTTTGGAAGTACGAGGAAGTTTGATGTTGGGTTTCCTAAGAAAAAGGACGTAGAAACTAATTTCATCTCTCAAGAGAGGTCTAGAAGACGCAGGGTTGTAAACAACAATGGTAGTCATCGTCAGCAATAAGTAGCATCCGTTACGCCCGTCATTAGTGTCACTTCTGCCGCTCAAGCTACTTCAGGTTATCAACCATGTTTCCAACAGAAAAAAACTCAACAAGGTCGTACGCAGAGGAAAGCATAATTTGATCCCATTCCAATGACGTATACTGAATTATTTCTGGTTTTGATAAAGAACAATTTGGTTCAGACTCGTGACCTGTCAGACATTCCTACTGATATTCCATGGTGGTATAAACCAGATGCCCATTGTGCATTTCATCAGGGTGCCCCTGGACATGATATCAAAAATTGTTATCCTCTGAAATATGAAGTTGCAAAGCTCGTAAAAAGTGGTATTCTGTCTTTTGAAGATACCAATCCCAATGTGCAATCAAATCTATTGCCTAATCATGGTAATGCAACTGTTAATATGGTATATGGGTGTCCGGGCACATACCACATTTTTAATATTCGTTGGATTCGGAGGTCGCTTGTTAAAATGCACGCTACTTTAAGTGAATTCCATGATATCGAGCATGATTATGCCGCTTGTTGCATTTGTTCTATGAACCCCCGTGGGTGTGTGATTGTAAAAAGGAACTTACAAAAGATGATTGATCATAATTTGATTCAGGTTACTACAAACAGAAATGAAGTTGAGAATGAGGTGAATGTCATAGTCCCACATTTTAATATCCCTGAGCGAGTTGTAATTTCTTACAATAGTCAGAAATCTGTTGTGACACCTTTGGTTATCCATTTTCCTGGCTCGGTACCATATGAATAAGATAAAGTTGTCCCCTACAAATACAATGCTATTATGTTGGAGGATGGAAAAGAGATTCCCATTACTTCTCTTCTTCCCTCAGTTGTGACTATTGCTGATGTAGGACACGTGACCAGAAGTGGTCGAGTATTTTCTAATGTACCCTCGAAGACAAGTGAAGATGTTGTGGGTAAGAAAACTCAGTTGAAGACTTCTGTTGAATCTGGTCAATCAAGTGATGTGAACTAAAAATCAGATAATGATGAGGTATTGAAATTAATCAAAAAGAGCGAATATAATATGGTAGATCAACTATTGCATACGCCGTCAAAAATACCTATTTTATCCATGTTAATGAGCTCTGAGGCTCATCGAGAAACTCTGCAGAAAATATTGGAACAAGCTTATGTAGATCATGATGTGACTGTTAACTAGTTTAATAACATTGTTGCCAATATCACTACGTGTAATAATCTGAGCTTTTGTGATGAAGAGTTGACCGATCATGGAAGAAATCGTATTTGGCTCTCCATATTTCCATGAATTGCCAAGAAGACGCTATATCCAATGTGTTGGTTGATATCGGGTCATCATTGAATATGATTCCAAAATCTACTTTGTCTGTATTGTCTTATCAAGGTACTCCTATGAGGTTCGGTGGGGTAATTGTGAAATCCTTTGATGGATCGAGGAAAATCGTGATTGGAGAGGTTGATCTCCCTATCAAGATAGGTCAATGTTTTTTTCCAGATTACTTTTCAAGTCATGGATATTCGTCCTGCTTACAGTTGTCTTCTAGGACGCCCATGGGCCCATGAAGCCGGAGCTGTCACTTCGACACTCCACCAAAAGTTAAAATATGTCCAGAATGGTAAACTTGTTGTTGGTGGAGAACAGGCTATGTTGGTAAGCAGTTTATCGTCTTTTTCTTATATTGATGTAGAAAAGGATATTGGAACTTCGTTCCAGGCTCTTTCTATGGTTGATAATGTTGTTAAGAAGAATAGGGTGTCCATGTCTTCTATGGAAGATGCACAACATGTAGTGGAGAATGGCCAAGTTGGTGGATGGGGCCGAGTCATTGAAGTTGTTGAGAAAAAAGATAGAGCTAGTTTGGGTTTTACATCTGGTTCAACCCGCAAAGAGCTAAAGAGTATTCATTAAGTTTTTCGAAGTGTTGGGTTCATCCATTGCAAAGATCATTCTACAACTGCAATTCTTGAAGATGACCAAGAGGAAGAAGTGCCCAACTTTGTGACGCGTGGATTGATATTCCAGAATTGGATCACTGTTGATGTTCCTACTGTTGTTCATGTTTCAAAGTAATTTGTTTTTGTTTCTTTCAAAAATCCTTTCACTCTTCCCAAGGTGAAAGTAAATATGTGAGGGCTTTGTTTCAACTTTTATCATCATCAATAAAATATTATTCTGTTTATCCATATGTTGTTTTCCTTTTCTGCTTTATTTATGAAAAATGGTAACATAAAAAACCGAAAAAATAATAATGTGGTAATCACTTTTATCTGCATAATACTTGCACTTTTTGTTCATATTCTAAAATCAAACATAAATCGTTGTGCATATTGATTATTAAACCCATTGAAAATAATGACCATATGCCTTCTTCCAACTTTGAGTTCCCTATGTTTGAAGCGAAAGAAGAGGATGTTGAAGAAATTCCTGATGAAATTTCCCGATTGCTTGAGCACAAGAAAAAGACAATTCAGCCTCATGAAGAGCCGGTGGAATTGGTTAATCTGGGTTCCGATGATGATAAGAAAGAAGTCAAGATTGAGGCACTGCTTCAGTCAGATGTTAAGAAGAGGATGGTAGAGCTTCTTAGAGAATATGTTGATGTGTTTGCTTGGTCCTATTAAGACATTTCTGGTCTTGATACGGATATTGTGGAGCACCATTTGCCATTGAAGCCTAAATGTTCACCTGTGAAGCAGAAATTGAGAAGAATTCATCTTGACATGGCTGTGAAGATTAAAGAAGAGGTTCAGAAGCAGATTGATGTTGGTTTTCTTGTGACTGCTAAGTATCCTCAATGGGTGTCCAATATTGTGCATGTTCCAAAGAAAGACAGAAAATTCTGAATGTGCGTTGACTATAGAGATTTGAATAAAGAAAGTCTGAAAGATGATTTTCCGTTGCCACACATTGATTTGTTGGTAGATAATACTTCTAAGTACAATATCTTTTCATTTATCGATGGATTTTTCGGTTATAATCAAATAAAGATGGCACCTGAGGATATGGAAAAAACAACATTCATTACACCCTAGGGAACATTTTGTTATAGAGTGATGCCCTTCGGTCTGAAAAATATCGGTGCAACGTACAAGATAGATATGACCACTCTGTTCTATGATATGATGCATAAAGAAATTGAGGTTTATGTGGATGATATGATTTGTATGTCGAAGACTGAAGAAGATCATATTGAATACTTATTGAAGCTGTTTCAACGCTTGAGAAAGTTTTGGCTTCGTATGAATACTAATAAATGCACTTTTGGTGTCCGTTCTGGAAAGTTGTTGGGCTTTATTGTCAGTCAGAAAGGCATTGAAGTTGATCCTGGTAAAGTTAAAGCTATTCATAAAATGCCTACACCCAAAACAGAAAAAATAAGTAAGAGGATTCTTGGGACGTTTGAACTATATCTCCCGATTTATATCTAACATGACTGCCACGTGTGCACCGATCTTCAAGCTTCTTCACAAAGATCAGGGTTATGTTTGGACAGAAGACTGTCAGAAGGCTTTCGAAAGAATTAAAGAGTATATGCTTGAACCTCCTATTTTGTCTCCTCCCGTGGAAGGAAAATCTCTGATCATGTATTTGACTGTGCTAGAAGAGTCTATGGGTTGTGTTCTGGGTCAACAAGATGAATATGGGAGAAATGAATTTTCCATTTATTATTTGAGCAAGAAGTTCACTGATTGTGAGTCTCGGTACTCAATGCTTGAAAAGACATGTTGTGCTTTAGCTTGGGCTGCCAAGCACCTCCTCCAGTATATGTTACATTGTACAACTTGGTTGATATCTAAAATGGATCCAATCAAGTATATCTTTGAAAAGACTGCTTTAACAGGGAGGATTGCTCGTTGGTAAATGTTGTTGTCAGAATATTATATCGAGTACGAAACTCAAAAAGCGAAAAAAGAAAGTGTTTTGGCTGATCATTTGGCACACCAGCCAATTGGTGATTATCAACCTATCCGGTTTGATTTTCCTGACGAGGATGTGATGTATCTAAAGGTTAAAGATCGTGAGGAACCATTACCTGAAGAGGGGCCTGAGCCTGGATCCCGTTGGGGTTTGATTTTTGATGGAGTTGTTAATGAATATGGCAAAGGTATTGGAGCAATTATTGTTACCCCTCATGGTTCTCATATTACTTTCACTGCAAGGTTGGTTTTCACTTGCACAAATAATATGGCTGAGTATGAAGTATGTATTATGGGCTTGGAAGAAGCTATTGATTTAAGAATCAAGATCCTTGATGTATGTGGAGATTCAGCTCTGGTGATTAATCAGATTAAAGGGGAGTGGGAGACACGTCAACCTAAATTGATTCCTTATCGTGATTATGTAAGAAGGTTGTCAACTTTCTTCAATAAGGTTGAGTTTCACCATATACCAAAAGCAGAGAATCGAATGGCAGATGCTTTAGCGACTTTATCATCCATGATTGTGGTAAATCATTGGAATTATGTGCCAAAGATTGATGTTATGTGCCTTGATAGACCAACTCATGTGTTCGCAGTTGAAGAGGTCGTTGATGATAAACCTTGGTATTATGATATTAAATGTTTTCTTCAGAGTCAAGAGTATCCACTTGGGGCATTCAAGAAGGATAAGAAAAATTTGAGAAGATTGGTTGGTAGTTTCTTCTTGAATGATGATGTGATGTATAAGAGAAATTATGACATAATCTTGTTCAGATGCGTGGATAGACACGAAGCAGACATGTTGATGAAAGAAATTCATGAAGGATCCTATGGTACCCATGCCAATGGACATGCAATGGCTAAAAAAATGTTAAGGGCAGGTTACTATTGGTTGACAATGGAATCTGACTGTTGTACATATGTGAAAAAATGCCATAAATGTCAGATTTATGCTGACAAGATTCATGTGCCTTAAACACCTCTCAATGTTATCTCTTCTCCATGGCCTTTCTCCATGCAGGGCATTGATATGATTGGAATGATTGAGCCTAAAGCGTTGAACAAACACACTTTCATATTGGTGTCTATTGATTATTTTACCAAGTGGTTCGAAGCTGCATCATATGCAAATGCGACTAAGCAAGTAGTGGTCCGGTTTATCAAGAACCAAATCATCTGTCAGTATGGTGTTCCGAGCAATATTATCACTGATAATGGGTTGAATCTGAATAACAAGACGATGAAGGAATTATGTGATTAGTTTAAGATTGAGCATCATAATTCTTCTCCTTACAGACCTAAGATTAATGGGGTTGTTGAAGCTGCTAATAAGAACATTAAGAAGATTATTCAAAAGATGGTTGTTACATACAAGAATTGACATGATATGCTCCTTTTTGCTCTGCATGGCTATCGTACATCCGTCCGTACTTCAACAAGGTAAACCCCCTTTTCTCTTGTTTATGGCATGGAAGCAGTGCTCCCGGTAGAGGTTGAAATCCCTTCTATGAGAGTTTTGATGGAAGCTGAATTGTCTGAAGCTGAATGGTGTTAGAGTAGATATGACCAGTTGAATCTAATTGAAGAGAAAAGAATGACGACCTTGTGTCATGGCCAATTGTATCAACAGAGAATGAAGAAAGCTTTTGACAAGAAGGTTCGACCTCGTGCTAAAAAATATCTTGACTTTTACTACTGATTCTAGGGGCAAGTGGACTCATAATTATGAAGTCCCATATGTTGTTAAGAGAGCCTTCTCTGGCAGTGCATTAATTCTTACAACTATGGATGGTGAAGAGTTCACTCATCCTGTGAATGTCGATGCAGTCAAGAAATACTTCGCCTAAAAAAATAATAGAAGAACAACTCGCTAAGTTGAAAACCCGAAAGGGCAGCTTAGCCAAAAATGGGCGTCTCGGTGGATTGAAAACCCGAAAGGGCGGTCCAGGCAAAAATTAGAGACAAAAAATACAGAAATAATTATCTCAGTACATTGAAAACCCGAGAGGGAAATCTAGGCAAAAGTTAGGATCACGACAAGTAACTGCATCTAGCAAGTCTTGATCGTTTGAAGCAACATTTCCTATCAAAGATTCTCAGCTGAAGTCTCAAGCACAGTTGGAATTCAAAGTTTTTAGGGAGAATAGTGGTCATTGTATTTCAATGTAGCTCTTTCCATTGTACTTACCATTTTTCAAACTTTGTAATGATCCTGGAGTTATGCTATTTGCGGGCTATCATTCTATCAATAAAATTTGGGCCTTTGTCCCTTTATTTGCAATTCTTATTTTGTTTCTGTTTATAGGATTTCATTTTATTTTTGATGATAATTTTTGAAACAAAATGTGAATAATTGATTTAAATTTTGAAAATTATAAAAATATTTTTCTTTGATTTATGAATATAAAGAAGAATGTCAACACTGACTCCAAGAATGGTAAAATTATGAAGCGCGAGATTTAGCTTTGTCCTTGGTAGAATTTTGTTCTTGTTGATACTCTCCTCAGTAGAGTTTGTCGATGTTTTCCTCGGCAGGGTCCGTTCTTACTCTTCTAGTAAAATTTGTTGACAGCTCCCTAGTAGAGTTACATTATTGTTTCTCCAGTAGAGTTTATTGATATTCCCTTAGCAGAATTTTGTTCCTATGGATAACCAGACGAGTGTTGTTTGGTTTTCCCCGATAAGTCTTGATTCAAATTTTCTCCAACTGAATGTGTTTTCTTTATCCAGACATATTATTGTCAGGAAGTTGAGTAGTTTGAGGACCACCTCTCCTTGATATTAATACCCACCGAGATTTGTCTTTGCTGATTCTCAGTAGAGGTTATGCTTATTTACTTTGGATGTTTTCCAAGCAAGAAGCAGTGTTGCTTTTCTCTAAGAAGTGTTGACATAGCAGTCACCTGTCGGGTTTTATCTCACCTTGTGTTGGGTATTGATTTAAAATCCCCCACAGCTCGACTTTTTGCTATGATGTTAACTTCTTATTTTCCCCGGCAAGCCCATGATGTTTCTCTCAGAGTTGTATGATCCTCAAGAGAACTTTTTCTAATATCCCTAGAAGAGTTGTGTTATTCCCTAGTGGGATTGTGTAGCTGTTTACATGATTCCAATCCTCAGCAGATCTCTTTGAAGAAGATTTCATATCGATTTTTCTTATCCCCAGGCGGAGTTGGAAGATTAGTGTTGCTATGTTTTCTCCAACAGGTCTTTCCCTCGAAGCAGAGTTCATATTATTGTTCCCTCTTGTTGAATTATTGATGTTTGAAGATTGATCTTTGGGTTTTCTCCCCAAGCGGTATCTCTGTCTCCTCAGCGAGATTTGAGCCTTGTAGTAGGATTTATTTTCCTTTGATGACTTTTTCTTATTTATCGTAGGATTTCTTCATTTAAATCTCTAGCAGGATCCCCAGTGATGTCTCCAGCTTGTTGAGATTAACCGAGTATTTCAGTGGTGTTGTGATGTTTTGTTCATCCTCTGTCTATCCTCTTTGTCTATTTTGTTAGCATATTCATACTCATATACATTGCATGCACATTCATTTTTGTTGAGCACAACATATTTTTGTTGCATTGTGTATCCTACATTTTTGTTGGTGCTTCCTTGCTCTTCGGTGTTGTCATCCCTGCAGAGTGCGTGTCTTCTCTCTCCATTAGAGTGTCGACTCCTAAGCAGAAAATGTCTATCCTTTATGATTCCCCATTGAGTTTATGCCTCGTGGAAGATGTTTGTTTAGTTTTCTCCCCTAGCTTTTATCTGGATGGAATTGATCCCCGGTGAGATATTTCCTCATCAGGTTGAGTCTCGTTTGACCGTTTCTCTCCAGTTTGTTCCTGGGTTGAACTTTGGTCTCTTGTAATAGTTATTTTGATTTATCTGGGCTATGAAACCTGGATGATAAGAAGATGTTTTTCTCGTTGAGGATTTATTTTCCTTGGTAGAAGCCTGTTATTAATCACCTTTAGAAGATGAAAACTTGATTTCTCAGTGGTGTTTTGAAAAGACTCTCTTGGTAATTGCTTGTGCGACTTCAAGTGGCAGCCTCTTTATTTAAGCAGCTTGTGTATCCCCAACAAGTTCTCTAGTTCATCCTCAACAGAGAAGTTTATTGTGAAATATTGGATCCCTTTCCGACCAAACTTTCCATCAAATGGCATCTCTATGGAAGAAGTCCCAGTGAAAAGTTTGTTGTGAAATCCCCAACAGGTGGTTGTCTCTGCATTTGAGAAGTCTGTTATATGATTTGACTTCCTCGTATCTCTTCTGAAGATCCCTGACAGAGTTATTGATCTCTAATCTCCAACAATTGGTTGTCTCTTTATTTGAGAAGTTTGTTGTATGGTTTTAGCTGCCTAGTGACAGGTAGTTAACATTTGTAATACCCTACCCAATGACTGGTAGCAGGTATTCCTTGTGAGTTCATTACCTTTATTTTTCTACCTAGTGACGGGTAGTTGGTAATGTTTCTTCACCTTTTGAGTATATTGTGTTAGAACACAGATTGGTTCTTAATAATTACTCTTTGTTTTGATGATAACTGTTAGGAAATTTATATTTAAGAATTATATACTCTAAAATTTGTTTGAGAGTTTTACTGCAGATTAAAATTATATTAACTCTCTAGAAGCAAATCTGCCTTGAATACAAGAAGCTATTCTGACTCTGAAGCGCCAGATGCACCATTACAGAAGAATCTGTTTGCTCCTTACAGAAGATTCTGAGCGTAGTCTCCAGAAGGATCTGAAGCAAGAAGCTCCAGAACATTCTGAGTCAGAAGCATCTGAAGATAATCAGAAGCATCTGAAGCTGAAGCATCAGAAGTATAGAAGAATATTGATTGAAGAGTTTCTCAAAGCACTTAGTCTACAGAAGTTTCTGAAAGTACTTATGCTGCCAAGTACTGAAGTTCTGTGTCAAGATGCTTTGATGATAAACACGCTAGAAGCACACACGCTGCAGAAGACTCTGATACAACATAGTTCTGAATCTCATCAGAAGACTCTGATCCATTCAAACTCTGAAGAACTTGCTGAAACTGAAGAAATATTTTCAAGAATGTATCCGTTGGAACCATTCAACGTCTCTTTCCTTATTTGTGCTAGACACACTTACACAGACAAAAAGGATTTATCTGTGCCATCTATTTCAAGGAAAGGTCAGTGCATGTGAAGACAAAAAGGCTCAGACCTTTTGGACTCTCTCTTTTCAATGTTCAGCTTGCTTGATTCAGCTGCCTATAAAAGGAGATCTTCACTTCATTCTTGAGTGCTACACACTTGCTGAAAAGAAATCATAATATTCTATAAGCTCTCATTCTTATTCTTCATAGAATCTCATTGTACTTAACTTAAGAGAAAAATCACTGTTGTGATTATAGCTTTATAGAAGCATTAAAAACTCTTGTATTTAATTTACATTGTTTGTAAAGGATATTCCTTAAGAGGATTCAGTGTGAATCAGTAGCTCTTGAGAAGACTAAGAACTGTAGTTCTTAGGTGATACTATTGTAATCAGTTTGATTTAATAGTGGATTAAGTCCTTGTTGAGAAAGGCAAATCACTCTGGAAGGGTGGACTGGAGTAGTTGTTTAACGAACCAGGATAAAAATAATTGTGTGATTATTTTTAAGTATTAATTTTCCATACTTATTCAACCCCCCCCCCCTTCTAAGTATTATCTCACCTTCAGTTGGCATCAGAGCTCCGGTTCTGAGTGTGCTATCACTTAACAGTGTCAGTAAAGATCCAGAGGAGATATACTTTGATCTATATATTTATTTGTTATCATGGCTGATAATTCAATGTCAAATATCAACAATAAATATGAAGAGAGGGATAGGATCAGTACCAAACCTCCAATGTTTGATGGAGAAAAATTTGACTATTGGAAAGATAGAATAGAGAGTTTTTTTCTTGGGTATGATGCTGATCTTTGGGATTTGGTCATTGATGGATATGAACATCCTACTGGTGAGGATGGCAAAAAGATTGATAGAAAATCAATGACTGAAGTGCAGAAAAGAGACTTCAAGAATCACCACAAAGCCAGAACTATATTGCTTAATGCAATCTCTCATACTGAGTATGAGAAGATTACTAACAGAGATACTGCTCATGACATGTTTGAATCACTCAAAATGACTCATGAGGGAAACTCTCAGGTTAAAGAGACAAAGGCTCTGGCGCTCATACAGAAGTATGAGGCATTTAAAATGGAAGATTCTGAAAATGTAGAAACTATGTTTTCTAGATTTCAGATTCTTACAGCTGGTCTGAAAGTTCTGGACAAGGGCTACTCAACGTCAGATCATGTCAAGAAAATCATCAGAAGTCTTCCCACCAGATGGAGACCAACGGTGACTGCTTTGAAGATGGCAAAAGATCTGAACAAGATCTCTTTAGAAGAACTTATCAGTTCTTTGAGAAGCCATGAAATTGAGCTGGAGGAAGATGAACCCCAGAAGAAAGATAAAGGTAAATCCATAGCTTTAAAATCTAACAAAACTGCTAAAGCTTTGCAGGTTATTCAAGAAAGCTCTGAAGAATCTTCTTCTGAAGAAGAAGATGAGTTGTCCATGCTGTCCAGAAGGATTAACAAACTCTGGAAGCACAAGGGAAAGAAGTTTAACAACTTCAGAAGATCTGACAACAGAAAGGAATCTTCTAGTCACAGAAGATCTGCCAAGAAAGAAGTGGTGTGCTATGAGTGCAAAGAACCTGGGCACTACAAGAATGACTGCCCTAAACTTCTGAAAGAAAAACCTAAGAAGAAGTTCAACAAGAAGAAGAAGGTTCTGATGGCAACATGGGATGACTCAGATGAGTGTGAGTCATCTTCTGAATCAGAAGAAGAATGTGCAAACGTTGCACTGATGGTCAGGACAGAGGATCAAGAGGAAGGTACCTCTGGATATGAATCAGAATCTGAATCTGATGATGATGCAGAAGAGGTAATGGCTAAACTTACCAAAGAAGAACTCATTAAAGTTTTAACAGAAATTCTTAAAAGTTACAACAACATCAAACTCAAATACAAGAAGCTGAAAAGCAATCTTGAATCTGAGATTGATCTTCTGAAAACAGAACTTGTTGAGCAGAAAGAAATAAATTTAAAAATCAAAAATGACTTTGATAGAACTCAACAAGAATCTGATTCTGAAACTAAGTCTTGTGAAAATATTTTATAAAAATATGACTCTAGTTTTCAGAGGTTTCTCACTAAGAGCATAGACAGAAGCAAGATGGCTTCCATGATCTATGGTGTTAGTGGAAACAACAGAAGAGGCATTGGATATGAGTCTTCATCTGGAAGCAATCCAAAACCTGTTGACAAACTTTTCATCAGGAAGACACCTCTATACTCTCAATTCAAATTTGGTCACTTGAATGACATTAAACACACAAGCTCTGAGAAGAGTACTTATGTGTTTAAACCAAAGGGAAGTCAGAATAAACATTATGTTGCAAAACAGAAGTTTAGACAAACCTATAAACCAACTAACCCCAAAGGACCCAAGAAGATCTGGGTACCTAAAGACAAAATAATTCCTGTTGCAGATGTTCTTAGCAGCAAGGTCAGGACACCAATCATGGTACCTGGACTCTGGATGCTCACGACACATAACAGGAGAAAGGTCTATGTTCCAAAGCCTGGAACTTAGATCTGGAGGGGACGTGAAGTTTGGAGGGAACCAGAAGGGCAAGATCATTGGATCTGGCACTATTGGAAATGGTAAGCTTCCCTCTATTACTAATGTTCTGTTAGTTGAAGGATTGAAACATAATCTATTGTCCATAAGTCAATTAAGTGACAATGGTTATGATATAATCTTTAATCAAAAATGTTGCAAAGCTGTATGTCAAAAGGATGGCTCTATCCTATTCAGTGGAAAGAGGAAACACAACATTTATAAAATTAACCTTTCAGAACTTAAAGTTCAAAATGTAAAATGCCTCTTATCTGTGAATGATGAGCAATGGGTCTGGCATAGAAGATTGGGGCATATTAATATGAGACGTATATCTCAGATTAATAAACTCAATCTAGTCAGAGGACTTCCTAAATTGAAGTTCAACTCAGATGCTCTGTGTGAAGCATGTCAAAGAGGTAAATTTTCAAAATCTCATTTTAAATCAAAAAATGTTGTGTCTACCTCCAGACCATTGGAATTACTTCACATTGATCTGTTTGGACCAGTGAAAACTGCATCCATCAGAGGCAAGAAGTATGGGTTAGTCATTGTAGATGACTACAGCAGATGGACATGGGTAAAGTTTCTAAAACACAAGGATGAGTCTCATTCTGTGTTCTTTGACTTCTGCAATCAAGTTCAGATTGAAAAAGATTCCAAAATTATTAAAGTCAGAAGTGATCATGGTGGGGAATTTGAAAATAAACATTTTGAAAAATATTTTTCTGAAAAAGGCATTGCACATGATTTCTCCTGTCCTAGAACTCCACAATAAAATGGAGTTGTAGAGAGGAAAAATAGAACATTGCAAGAGATGGCCAAAACCATGATCAATGAGACAAATCTGGCAAAACATTTTTGGGCAGAAGCAATTAACACAGCTTGTTATATTCAGAACAGAGTGTCTGTAAGACCTCTTCTGGAAAAGACTCCCTATGAATTGTGGAGAAACAGAAAGCCTAACATTTCTTATTTCCATCCCTTTGGATGTATTTTTTATATGCTTAATACTAAAGATAATCTGAACAAGTTTGATTCCAAAGCACAGAAGTGTTTCATGCTTGGTTATTCTGAACGCTCTAAAGGCTACAGAGTATTCAATACTGAAACACAGATTGTTGAAGAATCTATTCATGTTAGATTTGATGATAAGCTTGGCTCTGAAAAGCCAAAGCAGTTTGAAAGTTCTGCAGATAGAGAAGTGATTCTCACAGACTCTGAAGGATCAGAGGCAGAAAAGGCAAAAATCAAAGAATCTGAAGCAACCCCAGATGCTACACCTTTGACTTCCCAACTAAACAACTTGCATATTTCTGATAGACCAACTGTCAGAGGATCTTCTTCCAGAATCAAATCTTCTCATCCAGAAGATGTGATAATTGGAAAGAAAGATGATTCAATATGGACAAGATCATTTCTCAGAACTTCTGAATCTTCTTTATTTGGCTTAGTGTCAATAATAGAACCAACATCTGTAGATGAGGCTCTGGAAGATAATGAATGGATTATAGCTATGCAAGAAGAGCTGAATCAATTCACCAGAAATGAAGTGTGGGATTTGGTTCCTAGACCTAAAGGATTCAATATTATTGGAACAAAATGGGTCTTCAGAAATAAGCTGAATGAAAAGGGAGAAGTAGAAAGGAATAAGGCAAGGCTGGTTGCTCAAGGATACAGTCAGCAAGAAGGTATTGATTACACTAAGACATATGCTCCAGTGGCAAGGTTAGAATCTATACGTCTTCTTATTTCTTTTGCTGCACAGAATAACATCACTCTGTATCAGATGGATGTTAAAAGTGCTTTTCTTAATGGAATTATAGAAGAAGAAGTATATGTCCACCAACCTCCTGGTTTTGAAAGTGAAAACTTTCCAGATCATGTTTTCAAATTAAAGAAATCCCTTTATGGATTAAAACAAGCTCCCAGAGCTTGGTATGATAGGTTGAGCAACTTCCTTCTGAAGAAAAATTTTATCAGAGGAAAAGTGGATACAACTTTATTCTGTAAAACTGTTAAGAAAGATCTATTGATTTGTCAAATATATGTAGATGACATTATTTTTGGATCAACAAATATTACGCTTGGAAAGGAGTTTGCTAAATGTATGCAGGAAGAATTTGAAATGAGCATGATGGGAGAATTGAGATTCTTCTTGGGAATCCAAGTCAATCAGACTCCAGAGTGCACCTACATACATCAAACCAAGTATGATAAAGAGCTTCTGAAGAAGTTTAACATGGTTGATAGCAAAATGGCAAAGACTCCAATGCATCCTACAAGCACTCTAGGTAAGGAAGAGGTAAGTAAGAAGGTAGATCAAAAACTCTACAGAGGTATGATAGGATCTCTTCTATACTTGACTGCTTCTAGACCAGATATTCTGTTCAGTGTCTGCTTATGTGCTAGATTCCAATCAGATCCTAGAGAATCACACTTAACAGCTGTTAAGAGGATTCTAAGGTATCTGAAAGGTACTGCTAACATGGGTTTGTGTTACAGAAGATCTGATGAATTTTCATTAGTTGGATTCTGTGATGCTGACTATGCTGGAGACAGAGTTGAACGTAAAAGCACTTCTGGAAGCTGTCAGTTTCTTGGAAGTCATCTGATCTCATGGTACAGCAAGAAGCAACCTACCATAGCACTATCAACTACAGAAGCAGAATACATTGTTGCTGCTGGATGTTGTACTCAGATGCTCTGGATGAAGAGTCAATTAGAAGATTATCAAATCTATGAGAGTAATCTTTCTATCTTTTGTGATAATACTTCTGCTATATGTCTGTCAAAAAATCCAATCATGCATTCTAAGGCAAAACATATAGAAATTAAACATCATTTCATCAGAGACTATGTTCAGAAGGGAATCATAAATTTAGCCTTTGTTGATACAGATCATCAATGGGCAGATATTTTTACAAAACCCCTTGCTGAAGATAGATTTAAGTTCATTCTGAAAAATATTTGTATGGATTTTTGTCCAGAGTAATATTTATCAGAAGCAACCTCTCAGATGCAAAATGTTTAATGATCTGAAGTATTTCTTCTGTTCATTTATTCTATTCTGATTATTATTTCTGATGTGAAAATCTGAACTAACCATCTTTAGAAGATCTGAACGTGGCTAACGTTTCATTTCTTGAGAGAATTCAGAACAGCATGCAAGCAAACACGTGTCCCACAAAATCTGAAGAGGTGGCGTGTGGACAACTGAAAAGACGTTTGAGGTGAAATTTGAATAGTAAATATCTTGGTTTTCCCCCCAAATCTGTCAGAAGCATTTATTATTTGAAATGATTTTATTCTTTTCATTTAATGCTGCTCAAACGTGCGTTATTTCTGTCTCTTGGTGTGCCTATGTGTTTAGTATAAATACTTGAAGTGTATTCACTTTCACACTTTTCACTCTCAGAATTTATATGCATTTTCATCTTTTGTTCTCTCTTCACAAAAACTCAAAACCTAAGTGTTCTAAAAGGCATTCTTCAATGGCGTCTTCTTCATCAACAACTGCACAGTTTCAATCAACAATGGCTGCTGTGACTTCAGATAATCTAGGTGCTAATCCATACATTCCTCCACAGAGAACTCTTCTCACACCTGTTGAAAAGTTAGAAGTGTTGTGTGAATCCATGGTTGAATTTGATTCACTGGCTGACAATGGATTTGATTTTCGCTCCATTGTTAGAGCTCAAGGTTGGGTGAAATACTTTGATAGACTGTTTGGACCAGTTTACCCTCTGCTTGTTAAGGAATTCTGGATTCATGCATATGTGTATCCAAAGTTTATTCTATCATCTGTGCTGGGAAAGGAGATCATCATCACAGAGGATCTGATTAGAAGACTGATTGGTTATGAAGAAACAGATGGTGTTTCACATCTGCCAGCTGGGCGTGTTGATATGGATGAAGTTTATGAGGAGGTTATGACTGCTGGACAAGCCTCTAACAGATTCAAAGATCTGAAGCCTGATTACAAGATTTGGGCCAAGATCTTCATGGGATGCATACATCACAGAAAGTCAACAAATTCCCCAGATTATGTCAACAATGAACAAATCTATTTTATGTACTGCCTTAGTTAGAGTAATAAGGTAGATCTTCCTTACTTATTGTTCATGCATCTGTGGAATCACATCAACGCATCCAGAGAATCTGTAAAAGAAAAGAACCAGAAGATCAGGAATTGGATACCTTTTGGAAGGTTGCTCTCAGATCTTCTCACTGAAAATGGTTTAGTGGCTGCTCTGTATGATGCTGGTCTTACAGAAGAACTAGAGTTCATTATGGGAAAGCCTCTGAACGCTAAAAGCCTTCTGAGACTTAAGATTGTAGATGAACTTACTACTGCTCCAAAGAGGTTAAATATGGCTGATTTGAATAAAAGAGTTCCAGTATCAGATTTTCCTCTATTCTTTGCTGAAGAACCAAGACACATTGTTCTGATGTATATAGAGGAATGCAAAAGGGAAGGAGTGCTTGTACCAGCAAATGTGTTTCAACTTGTCAAGCAACCCCTACCAGATGCAGGAGAAGAAGAAGAAGAAGAAGAAGAAGTTCCACTTCAAAGGAAAAGATCTCAGCCTGTAGCAGAATCTGAACCTGTCCAGAAGAAGGTTAAGATTGTTGAGAAACCAAAGGATCTTCTGAAGAGAAAGGACTCTGGAGAAGCTGCCTCTGCATCTGCTAAGAGGATTAAACTCAAAGGTACTAAAGCTTCTGTTTCTTCTAAAAATGTTGTTATTAATGATTCATCTATTAAGTCTGTACCCAAACCACCTGTCACTCAAACAACATCTGTTGCTGCCCCCAGTTCTGTCTCACCTCATAAACAACCCACTGCTTCTGTATCAAAACCACCTCAACCTAAATTACACATTAAACACTTCACTCCACGTCCATCACCAGCTGTTCCACAACCAACAGAACCACAACCCACAGAACAACAACCAACAAAACCACAATCATCAGAACTACCACAAAATTCTGATAAACAAAACTCTGCTCAACCACAAACAGAAAATCAACCAAAATCTTCTGATCATCCAGAAAAACAAACCACAGAAGATCAACCAGAAGAAGAATCTGTCATTCCACCATCACCTATTCCATCTTCTGAACCTGTAGCAACTGTTACTTTTGAACCCTCTAAAGTAACTTCTGCTCCTGTTTCATCTGAACCACCTACTCAACAATCTGATACCCCTTCAGAACCATCTCATTCCCTGAGACAGAAGTTCTTGATATCACTCCATTAAAAACAGTGTTTCAAGTTTCTTCTACCTCTTGTACACCTGAAACATCTTCAAATTCATCTGAATCAGAAATTCACCCTGATTTTCTGATTAATCCATCTGACAAATACCCTGTTCATGACCCTGAACCTGAATCAACTTTATCTACCAAAACTACCATTCCAGAACCTATGCCTCCACCTGCACCTTCATCTGAGATGATTGTTCCTACTTCTAATCCATCATCATCTGGAATCTCTTGTGCTCAAGTGTCTTCTCTATATCATAACTTATCTTATGGTTTCAAACTGAAAGATTTTTATGATAGAGTTGAGCCTTCTGAACCCTTAACACCTCTAAAACCTAAACTCAAACCAACCCTTCCATCTGTAATCCTTTCATATATTCAATCTATGGAAAATGAAGGATCCTTAGCCCCCATATCTGCTACATCTGGTAAAGCTGCTGTTTCAGCTCTGCATTCTGCATCTGATAACACAGTTGCATCTGATAAACCATCAAACTCTGCTTTCGTACCATACTCCAATGCATTCTTTGATGTTGTTTACCCACGCACAAGACCTCAACCAAATCTGCTTAATGCTTTAAACAGATCCCTCCCTCAGAAACCAGAAATTCCATTCTTTCCATATGTTCCCCCTCCTCTGATTTCCATTCCAAAATCATTGATACCACCAACTCCAAAACCTAAACAGATGACTCTGGAAACCTTGCTTAAACCTCCACCCAGACTTAATATTGAACATTTATTTCAAACGTTTTTGCAAGAAATACAGATGTCTTTAGGTACTGTTCAGAAAAGATGTTCTGAAACTATGGATGCAATTGAGACTGACATCATCTGGAAAGGATTTCTCAATAGATTCAACACTGTGGCTTCTAATCTGAAGAACATCTGTTCTGATGATGCAAAGCTCAGAGCTGAAAGAAATCAATTCTGGATTGTCAACAAGACTGAACCTCTGCTGTGTTTGGATGCTCCTCCACCTCCTCCTCCACCAGAACCAACTGCCAATGAATTGACTATGACTCTGGTAGAACCCTCTTCAGGATCTCCAGAACATATGGCAATTGACTCTGTTCAGGATACAGAACCTCCATCATCTGAGATAAAGACAGAAAATCCAGATTTGGGAAACAAGATTGCTGCTCTGGAAGCTGGTCAATCTGAAATTAGATCTTGGATGGCGAAGCAAGACAAGAAATCTGAGGACATGTCAGAGTGGATGTCTAAACAAGATGAGAAGAATGAGACAATAACTAAGTTCATGTCAAAGCAAGAGCAATCACAATCTGAGATCACAGACCTATTGAAGATGCTTTTATCAAAACACACTTAGATTTTTTTTCTCATGTTTGTGCATCTGTTGTTTTTGCATCTGAACGTTTTTGTTATATCTTCTGATGTACTTTTGCTCTGTTCTGATTGAATGAAACAATTTTTTATTCTCCATTGAATTCTCTGCTATTGTTCCTTTTATTTGTCTTTATTAAAAATTCTTTCTTTTTGCTTATGACAAAAAAGGGGGAGAAAATAAAGATCTGAACTATTTAATATAATTTCACTAGAATGAATCTTCAGACATATCTACTCTTTCTAATATCTAAATTGACTATTTCAGAACTTTTGATAAAAACACTCTATAAAAGAATCTCTGAGTTTCTCAGATCATTTATATTTTATCAAACTCTGAATCTTATATCTGCAAGATAGTCTGACCCTTGATTATTTCAAAGACAAACAAGATCTGACTCTGAAGATTACTCAAGATAAAAAGGGAAGTTTCTATTCCTTTTTCATATTCAACTCAGGGGGAGATTCATCATCTCAGGGGGAGTTATAATTCTTTATGTTCAATTAAATAAAATTTCTGTTACTTTTTGTCATTATAAAAAAAGGGGAGATTGTTAGAACACAGATTGGTTCTTAATAATTACTCTTTGTTTTGATGATAACTGTTAGGAAATTTATATTTAAGAATTATATACTCTAAAATTTGTTTGAGAGTTTTACTGCAGATTAAAATTATATTAACTCTCTAGAAGCAAATCTGCCTTGAATACAAGAAGCTATTCTGACTCTGAAGCGCCAGATGCACCATTACAGAAGAATCTGTTTGCTCCTTACAGAAGATTCTGAGCGTAGTCTCCAGAAGGATCTGAAGCAAGAAGCTCCAGAACATTCTGAGTCAGAAGCATCTGAAGATAATCAGAAGCATCTGAAGCTGAAGCATCAGAAGTATAGAAGAATATTGATTGAAGAGTTTCTCAAAGCACTTAGTCTACAGAAGTTTCTGAAAGTACTTATGCTGCCAAGTACTGAAGTTCTGTGTCAAGATGCTTTGATGATAAACACGCTAGAAGCACACACGCTGCAGAAGACTCTGATACAACATAGTTCTGAATCTCATCAGAAGACTCTGATCCATTCAAACTCTGAAGAACTTGCTGAAACTGAAGAAATATTTTCAAGAATGTATCCGTTGGAACCATTCAACGTCTCTTTCCTTATTTGTGCTAGACACACTTACACAGACAAAAAGGATTTATCTGTGCCATCTATTTCAAGGAAAGGTCAGTGCATGTGAAGACAAAAAGGCTCAGACCTTTTGGACTCTCTCTTTTCAATGTTCAGCTTGCTTGATTCAGCTGCCTATAAAAGGAGATCTTCACTTCATTCTTGAGTGCTACACACTTGCTGAAAAGAAATCATAATATTCTATAAGCTCTCATTCTTATTCTTCATAGAATCTCATTGTACTTAACTTAAGAGAAAAATCACTGTTGTGATTATAGCTTTATAGAAGCATTAAAAACTCTTGTATTTAATTTACATTGTTTGTAAAGGATATTCCTTAAGAGGATTCAGTGTGAATCAGTAGCTCTTGAGAAGACTAAGAACTGTAGTTCTTAGGTGATACTATTGTAATCAGTTTGATTTAATAGTGGATTAAGTCCTTGTTGAGAAAGGCAAATCACTCTGGAAGGGTGGACTGGAGTAGTTGTTTAACGAACCAGGATAAAAATAATTGTGTGATTATTTTTAAGTATTAATTTTCCATACTTATTCAACCCCCCCTTCTAAGTATTATCTCACCTTCATATTGCCTTTGCTTTACCTAGTGACGGGTAGCAGGTATTATTTCTCACACCCTTTGGTTGGTTATCTTTGTTTTTACCCAATGACTGGTAAAAGATAATCCTTCCTCCAGAGCTTTGTTGACTTTATTTTTCTATCCAGTAATAGGTAGAAGGTAACATTTGTCTCTCTTTTGGTCAGTTACCGTCATATTTTTCTACCCAGTAACCGGTAGTCGGTAATCTTTCCTTGTGGTGGATATTCCTTTTCCTACCCAGTAACATGTAGTTGATATTTTATTTAGCCTATTAGTAACCGATAGTTGGTAACCTTTTTCTTCATGTTTATTACTATCGCTAAACTACTCAGTAACCGATAGTTGGCATTGTTTCTTTTCCTACCCAGTAACAGGTAGTTGATTATCTCTCAACAAGTGGATTACTTTTTACCCAGTAACTGGTAATAAGTAATACATCTCTTTGTTTTCTAACCAGTAATCAGTATATAACAATTCTCTTGTGTTTATTGTACTTATTTTCTACTCAATAACCAGTAGAAAGTATTTTACCTGTTCTCTTTGGTTCGAGTATCTTCGCCCAGTAATTGGCAGTTGGTATATCTTCCCCTGTTGAGTTGTTTCTTTTCCTTTATTAGAGTAGGCTCTTGCTCTTTTGTTTTCTCCTGTGGAGTCTCCTTTTTTCTTTTGCTCCCCAGCGTTTGTTTGTCTCCTGTGGCATTTTCTCCCCACAGAGGTCTTGTGTCTGCATATCATTAGCATAATCATGTCATTTTGTAGCCTCTTAGGGCCAAAAATTGGGTTTAGTTGTTATATTTTAGTCTCTTCTATCTGGTCGAGACAAAGATTTCAATCTTCATATTTCCGGATAGAAGAAACTTAAATAGGGGAAGCTATAATACCCTAATTTTTACCCCTAAGATCCCACATGTCAAGATCATACTCTTTGGTTTTTCCAGCATTTGAGTGTTTCTTACTTGCTTTATATTTGTTTATACTAACCTTTAACCAGAATACCAAAAAATATGTTACAGTTGCCTGTTTTTTTTCTTTCTCTATGTATTTAGAGTTTTGCAAGGAAATTCATGGCAAGGGTATGGCTTGGATTCAAGTGTGACTATTCAATTATAGTCAAAACCAAATATAAGTTTGTCCTAATCTTGGTCAAACCATCAAAGGATTGCTTGAATTGTAAATTAATTGTGGCAGTGGTCTATCTCTCAGACAAAGTGTATCCAAGGTTAAATGCTAAAATTCATCAAGTTATCAAGAAGTGATTTATGAAGAAGTTTGGTCCAAGGGCGTATCAGTTCAAAAGTGGTTCATCTTTGGATTTAATTTTTCCGAGAATTGATTCAGGCAAATTCAATGCAAGTATGAGCTGGTTGTTACTTCTTCTTGTTTCATCTCAGATATGTGCCAGAGGATTTAATCAGGTTTATCTGGTCATATCATCTATACCATGAATTTTCAAATCATTAAGTGATCAAGGTCAGGGTTTTGTACAAGGTTCAAATTTGTCTAATGAGCCAAGTAGCGTTCTATTCAAACAAAAGTCAAGGCAAAGTTCAAGCTAATTCAGATGTTTGTTATCTCAGTTGCAATTTATTTAATGATTTGAGAGTAGCTTCATTCATTAGAGATTTGCTTGTACAATTCAAGCTTGGTAAATATTCAGTCAAAGTGTGCATCAGTGGCTTTTGATGGTGTTAGCTGCTTAAATTTTCTCAGCGCTAGAGCTATTGATGATTTGGTCAGATGACTTCTTGTGGAACAATTTTTTTGGGATTGTTATTTGGAAAAGAAGAAACAATGTAATTCAGTTGACTTTTGGTCTAATCAGCAAGACTTTATTAATTCCAACTTTTCTTTTGTGGCTATTTTCATGTGTACAAGACTCTTTTATAGTCGTTGAATTTTGGTCAAAGTAAACCATGGAAGGATCACTATTAGAAATATGGTATTGTTACTTTGTAAGAAATTTTTAATTTGATTAGAAAAGGGAAGCAATTCGCAAATTCAAGGAAAACTCAAATGGAAATGCAAAGTTTTATTTCTTAAAGAACAAGTCAAGTTACAAGGCCACAAACATAGTTACTTCATCAAGTTTGCTCATATCAATTTATAGGCCAAGCCATTGGAATTAATTCAAAATTGACAACAAGGAATGTATTTAATTTATCAAGCTCATGATTTTACCTCATATGTCAAGGTTACGAAAAGAATCAAAATCGGTACAAAGCATTGTCACGATCCAATTTCATTACCTCATCCAAACAACATTATCATCATCAACACAAAAGCAAATCAAAGGCATTGTTCTAAATAAATGACAAGGATGCAAATAATAATAATTAAGGCCCAATACAAGTTGCAAGCTGTAGCAAAATGCAAATAATGGTCCAATTTCCAAATACAAGTTCAGAACAAGCCCATTCCAAAAGTCACGCCTATTACAATTTGCAAAAAAAAATAGTAAAGAAGAAATAAGCTCATGGAGGATGTGTTGCGAACACTTCCAAGTCAAAAGCAAAATTCAGCCATAACAACTTTACTGAGTCATGTCCAAGCCGCTATATCCAAAGCCCATGACCAAAATAAAAGCCTTTGAAGCCACACTACAAGTCTGGCGCAATTCGTTCAGCCAAAGCTGCTATTTCAGCTACTACACATTCTAAATAACAAGCTTCGTGCTAAATGCAGCCACCACAAGTGTGAGACGAACTATACACGTCATGAGTTGCGATTGAAAACAAAATGATGTCACGAAATGCTACAAAACACAAGCTACAAATTCAAAACGACCTGCAGAAGAAGATAAAATCTAGCAATTGCGACATGAACAAAGGCATAAATTACGTGACATTTCCCAATGAGAAAAACACAAAGAAAGAAAACGCAAACGGCAACAAAAAGTTCAATTGATTTTCACTCACCTCATTCTATAAATAGGAGGCTTCCTGCTTCAATTCACACAAGCTTTGGATAGCCACAAAAGTTCTGCAGAAAATTCTCCGATACTACTCCAAAATTCCTTATGCAGACAATCACGTTTCTACTTCAATATCCTCTGAAGCTTCAAAGCCACAAACCCCTATTCGAATCATAACTTCAGCTTCGAACCACAACGGTAGCAGCTTGTGAATCAAAAAGAAGAAGGAAGAGTGTTTGAACATTTTGAATCAGATTTTGAAGGTAGTTTGATGTCTTTGCTTTGCAACTTTCGCATCTCATATTCACACCTATTGTTGAACGATTCTTAAAATTGGAAATGTATTTGAGTTCAACTTTGAATTTTGGGTGAAACAATGTAAGAATCAACCTCTGCCGCTCCGCCGTGTCGAACTCGGCTCTCTCCTTTCTTCAACAAACAGTGCCACACGTTTTGGAGAAGATGATAAAGCACCTTTTTGTTTCTGATTCACCACTTTTTTTGTTATTTTTAAAAGAGAGAACTCATATGTTATATTGGGCTTGGCCCGTGTTTTTTTCTTCTGGGTTGTTATTCATCATCATCACCCTCTTTTTAATAAAAAACCTCTAGTGTTTTTTTAGTTGAAGTTTTTTAATATTGTCTTCATTTTTTTTTCTTCTATTAATTTTTTTTTTATTTTGGTTTTTTTAGATCTTATTTTATTTCTTGGATTTTGATATCTTCGATTTAATTTAAAATTTAATTTTAAAAGAAAACCATGTGGATTCATTTGTTACTTGATTGCTTTTTCTTGTGGATTTCTCGATTAATTCTTGGTTGTTGGTTGTTTTGGATTTTGAATCTGGTTAAGATCTCATCAATATCAATGTAATTTGGGTGTCGCTTTTATCCACCAAGAGAGGTGATTGATATTGATGATGATTTAATCGATTTAAGATTCAAATTGTTGGTTCTTTTCATTTTGAACTCATTCTTCTTCTTCTTTTTCTTTTGATCAATTAAATCTATGGATCATGGATTGTTGGTTGTCAAGGATGTTTAATCTTCATTATTTCAAATCTATGGACGAATGATCATTGAGATAATTCTTCATACTTTGGAATAGTGATAGATTAGCTTTGATTAATCGATAAAAAAATCTTGATTAAGATGAGATCACTACCTTCCTTTCTTTTCATGCGGTATTGCTTTCGGAGAGTGATCTGCATATCACTTCTCTAGCATGTATTAGTACTAACGTTGTTATTGATCGGCCTCATATAGTCGTGGTTTCTACATAAACCCGATTACGATTGCTTAACTTAGCGTTAAATTGTCCCGTAATCGGAAAATGATCATTCGTGGCTCAAACTTATGTTTGAAAGTCCAAGTATGGTTAATTGCTTGTCTTAGGTCCGCTACCTATGAAACTTGTTGTTAGGAGGCTTTGATTTTATCAATCCTCTAATGAGTTTTCATTAACTGTGGTCTAAGTTCATGAATTAACCATCGTTGATAATTTATTCTAACAACTAATCACTAACTCACTAACATTATCTTTGTATAAATTTTGTTTATGTTTCCTTCTTGCTCCCTATCTCTTTTATTCTTATGCTCCATTACTATCATTTCATATCATATATTTGTTTATGTTTATGTCATTTCTCTTTTGTCCACTTGGACCATATTGTAAGTGCTCTTGATTGGCTGCATTTTGTGGCAAAACACTAGAGCATGTATGTATGTCATGACTGATGTTAGTGCTCACATAATATGGTCTGTGCATGGTAAGTTGACTTAGCTAAAAGCAAGTTAAGCTGAATGTCATACCCAATGTTATGACTTAGGTCGTATGACATCAAGCGTAGGTTTGTTTTTCTGGTAGCTAGAAACCAGGAAACATAATAGGAGCTCAAGCTGGATATCAGGAGACTTTGTAGAAGCCCTAGGCAAACTAAAATATCCCTGAATTAAGTGGCAAGCGTGTAGATTATTGAAAATAGATTTGTTATGAATAAAACCTAATTTATGCACCAAGGCCCAAAAGGACTGACAACTGCTATAGATATCAGAAGAAGCAATCCTGAATAGCAGCTCTTGACAGAAGAAGAGAGAGTGCTAATTGAGAGTCCTTGTGAGTGAAGAAGGCTAGTCTTCACATATGAATTGAGTCTTAGGATTACTTGCACTCCAAGCAATTGTCAGTTGGATGATTGCATTGGTTAGGTAGATTCTAAGTTGTGTCTCACTCAAAGCTATGAAGCAAGAGTGTGTGTACCTTGATCAAAGCTGTGAAGCAAGATCAAGGTGTGTATGAAGTGTCTCTTCATATTGTTTCTATAATTGTGAGTTATATATCACTGTGGTGTGATTGAGGGGGAGTGAGTGGGAATACTCAGGTCTAGAGTGTCTCTAGGCTGAAGTGTCATTGGGTAGGTTTTAAGTGAGGAGTGAAAACTGTGTTGTTTGACTCTGAATTAATTATGCTAATAGTGAAGTTCCTCCCTGGCTTGGTAGCCCCCAGATGTAGGTATTGTTGACACTGAACTGGGTAAACAATTGCTTTGTTATTTACTGGTTTTACTTACAGTGTTATTAGTTAGTACAGTAGTCAATGTCATAGTGGATATTATAACTTTGGTAATAACGTCCATCATGTGCTTGCCAGAATTTTCAATTGGCATCAAAGCAGGCACCCTGCCTGTTTATTATGGGTGAGATCTAGGGAAATAAATTCTGGTAATATGGATAAAGATATAGGATTCACTAATAGACCTCCAATTCTGGATGGTTCTAATTATGATTATTGGAAACCTAGGATGATTACATTCCTAAAATCCTTAGACAGCAAGGCTTGGAGAGCTGCAAACTCTGGCTGGGTACATCCTGTGAAGACTGACAAGGATGGAATATCTGTGCAAATTCCTGAAGAGGAATGGAACAAAGAGCAAGAAGCATTAGCTCTTGGGAACTCCAAAGCATTGAATGCACTCTTCAATGGTATAGACAAAAACATCTTCAGACTGGTACACCACTCTTAACTGGCAAAGGATGTTTGGGACACTCTCAAAACTACTCGTGAGGGAACTTCCAAGGTTAAAATGTCAAGACTTCAAATGCTGACCACCCAATTTGAAGGTCTGAGAACGAAGGAAGATGAGACCATTAATGAGTTTTACATGAATGTTCTTGAACTTGCAAACACCTCAGGAGCTCTGGGAGAAAAGATGATTGAAGAGAAGCTTGTAAGAAAGATTCTAAGGTCACTACCTAAAAGGTTTGCTATGAAAGTAACAACCATTGAAGAAGCCCAAGACATATGCAACATAAAGGTGGATGAACTTATAGGTTCTCTCCAAACATTTGAGATGGGCCTGTGTGATCAGTCTGTGGAGAAAAAGAGCAAAAGTATAGCTCTTGTCTCAAACACTGCTGATTCAGATGAAGAAGATGGTGAAAAGGAGGAGAATTTGTCTGAAGCAATTGCCTTGCTTGGAAGACAGTTCAACAAACTAGTCAAAAGGATAGATGCTAGGTCTAAACCTTATACCAAAAACATGCCCTCTAATAAAGAGAAATCTGAAGATAAAGTCAGCCAAAGCAGAGGAGTACAGTGTCTGAGTGTGAGGTATATGGTCATATCAGAAAGGAATGTCCCACATACCTCAAAAAGAAGGGAAAAGGCTTAACTATTACTTGGTCAGATGGAGATTTTGACAGTGGATCAGAAGAGGAGTCAGCTAAACATGTCATTACCCTTAACAGTGTGTGTATCTCTGATGATGATTCTAGTGAAGAGGAATTGACTTTTGAGGAAATTGCAGCCTCATATCAAAAGCTTCATATCCGAAGCACATAACTGTATCAACAAGGAGAGCAACAGAAAAAAAATCATCAAGGAGTTAGAAGCTGAAAAGAGAGAGCATCTAGCCACAATAAACATACTCAAAAGTGAAGTGAATGAGTTGAAAGGTAAAAAGGATCAAATGACAAAATCCATAAGGATGCTCAATTCTGGGACTGACACCCTAGAGGAAATCCTTCAGATTGGACAAACCTTAGGAGATAGGTCTGGACTAGGATTTGTTGATAAACAAAATCCTGTGCTGAAACTCAAGAGATTACAACTTGAGATCCAGAAGTTAAAGAGGATGTCACGACCAATGTCACAACATCCAACTAACAGAAACTGGAATCAAGTCAAAAGTAGATTCCAAGGGTATAGATGTTACCACTGTGGAAAACTTGGTCATATCAAATCTGTGTGTTTCTGGCTGCATGGATTTCCTAGTCATCCTCATCAAGGGAAATCTGAACAGAGAGCTCATGTCAAAAGGTAGCATCAAGCAAAAACTAAGAAGGGTGCCCCTAACAAGCAAAGACATTAGGTTGCCAAGAATATGGCCTTAGTAGCTCACACTTCTCTAAGGATGCCAACCCAAGAGGATTGGTACTTTGACAGTGGCTGCTCCAGGCATATGACTGGAATTGAGGATCACTTGACAAAACTCAACCCTCATACATCCAGTCATGTAACCTTTGGTGATGGAGCTAGAGGAAAAATCAAAGGTGTTGGACAACTTGACAGTCTTAAAGCTCCAAAGTTGAAGGATGTCTTGCTGGTTAAAGGACTGATTGTTAACCTAATAAGCATAAGTCAGCTATGTGACCAAGGTTTAAAAGTCCACTTTTCAAAGGATAAGTGTGTGGTTGTCAATGAAGAAGGTGAGGAAGAAATGAGGGGATCCAGAGCAATGAATAATTGCTACTTGTGGGAGCCCAGAAGTATCCTCAATAACATGGATAAAAAGGAAACTAAGGACAAATTATGGCTGGTGAAAGACATACAAAATAGAAGGTCCAACACATTAGCAAGAGGATCTTCAAAGTATGCTTCAGAAAGAAGGACAAGATGTAAGAAACTTCATGTGGGGAAGCAATCCAAGAAGGGATACCCAAAGATTGGTTATCAGGGAAAGCTAAATAGGTTATACTGGAACCTGATGGAGTCCATGGATGCTACCCTGCCTAAAGGAAGCAATGTTACTCTGGATGTCATGACCTTGTTCTGTGGCATCCAGCGCACCATTCAATCAGGTCTTGGTGAGTTCAAGAGAGGCATGCTCAGGGGTAACTTGTGTAAACGTCAAGGGATTTGTGCAATACCTGATGATTATGCAATAAATAGGGCTGTTATTGGTGCAAGAAGTGTCAAGGACCATAAATTTAAAAATAATATACAAAAATTGAGACCCTTGAGTAATGGTGAGTTATAGCAATTAATGGGAATAGGGAATTATAATTTAAAATTCAATCATTTACTGATTGGTCAAAACATTAAGTTCCCTCCTCATTTGCCATATCATCTATTGAGCCCCTACACATCAAACTCCTACACCACTTGGTTCACGATCAAACTGTTCATCTTCCCTATATCCTCCAACGAACGAAAACTCTTTTCCAAACGATCAACATTTTGCGCAATGTCTCAACATTCATCAAAATCCTCTCCCTCCAAGAGAATATCCACCAACGAGTCTGAGGTAGGAACTGAGTCAAGCAACCCTAACTCAGTGCTTGAAATAGCACCCCTGCGCATGATGACTCCAGAAGGAGTTTTGGTAAAGAACCCAAGGAGCCAACATGCAAGAAGGCCCAAAGACCTTGTCTCAGGTAAAACTCCTTCTCCTGCAACTTCTGATATTAATGATGATGGAGCCAAGAAAACCCACAACATCATTGTTGGCATGGTAGCTAGGGCTCTGAACATACCCATTCCACCCAGTAATGAGGGGTCTGTTCCAACTGTGCATGATCAAAGTGATGCTATGCCCAATGTTGGAACCTTGAAAGATCATACATCAGAAGAGAAGAACAAGGGTGCAATGTATGATAGTGTAGGTGATGATGTGCAAGGCACCAAGAATGCTGAGTTGGTGGACCTTGATGAATATTCTGATAATGATCTAATAGAAAAAATCAATCATGGCATATCCAAAAGGCTTATGACAAGGAAAGGTAAAAAGGTGGTTGATCAAGGTCCCCCCAAGAAAAGGCAGTTGAACATGTTGCTGAGCAAGACAGCCTCACAAAGAAGACGACTGAGCACGACACTCCCGCAAAGAAGCCTAGAACTAAAAGAAGACAAGTTGGACCTCCCAAAGGCTGGAGCAAAGTAGTCACCAAGAAGAGGAAGGCTGAATCTAGTACTGAATCAAAGACTGAGTCTGATGTTGCTGAGGATGTCACTAACATCCAACCTAAGAAGAAACCCTCAAAGAGCAAACTGGCTGAAAAGGTCCCTGAGGTGCCCCTTGACAACATCTCTTTTCACTATCCCTCAGGTGTTATCTGGTGGAAGTATGTCTACCAAAAGAGGTTGGCCCTGGAGAGAGAGCTTGCACAAAATGCTCTTGAAAACAAGGAGATTCTAGCCCTCATCTGTGATGCTGGCTTGATAAAAAATGTTACCTAGTTCTCCCAATGTTATGAAATTCTGGTCAAAGAATTTATAGTTAATTTATCTGATAAATGTGCTGATAGAAAGACTACTGAGTTTGGGAAAGTCTTTGTTAGAGGAAATTGTTTCATCTTCACTCCCACTACCATCAACAACTTCCTTGAAAGAACAAATGAAGCTCAGCCTGAGTTAACCATCCCTGACAACAAAATATGCCAAGTGATTACTAGGAATCAAGTCAGAAAGTGGCCATCAAAAGGGAAGCTTGCTGCCAGCAAGCTAAGTATGAAATATGCCTTGCTACACAAGATTGGTGCTGCAAATTGGGTGCCAACTAATCACAAATCATCAGTGGCCACCATCCTGGGGAGGGTTATCTATGCTGTGGGGACCAAGACCAAAATGGATTATGGCACCTACATCTTTGATCAAACCATGAAGCATGCTGGCAGTTATAGCATAAAAGGACCCATAGCATTTCCTTCACTCATTTGTGGAATTATGTTAGCACAATTTCCAAATATCGTCAAGAACAGTGATGTAGCAAGCAAAAGAGAAACTCCCTTAGCCTTCCATCATAAGTTGTTTCAAGGATCTTATGTTCAAGATATTGCCATGACATCCTCTGAGACATCCAAAAGGGGCCTCAAAACCAGCAAAGCTGAAGTGATGGAAATAATCAGAGAAACCTGTAGAGAACTGGATGCGAGGAAGCAAACTCTTGAGAAGCTACTAACAGCTCTAGAGCAAAATGAGGATGCTAAACTAGCTGAGGATGTAAGGGAAGATGATGGTCAAGGAGTTGGCTCAGAAGATGCTGTTGACAGCTCAGAAGAAGGCACTGATGATGAAGAAGAAGGCACTGCATAAACTGAGGAGGACAGGTCCAACTCAGCTGAAGAAGAAGATTGATGTCTCAAAATGAGGTATTGCTGCTGCTGTTTCTTTCTAGGTTGATTTTTTGTATAACCTGAATTTGTGATGCTCTTCAAAGAGCAGTTTTGCTGTAATGTAACCCCTAATAATTGTAATGTTACAACGTATGATCTATGTTAAGTATTTAGTAGGATCCTAATTTATGGCTAAAAAGGGGGAGAAGGAAAGAGATAATAGAAAACAACAGGTATGGCATAGCAGGTGGAAGAGCAGGTGGAAGAACAAGTGAAAAAGCTGGCAGAATAGTGCTTGGGCATATATGCCATTGTGCATACAATATTAGACTTGCATATTTGCAGGTATAACTACAGGTGATGCTGAAGATGCATGTGTGATAACAGCTGCTAGTGTTGATGCTATGTGTGTAGATTCCTAGCTTGTGCTTGTGTAAGAATGCCTGTTAGTACTAGGGATTTCCTAGTTTGTACTGAAGTTGCTATACTGTGTGATCCTAGAAGGTGTCTAGGAGCGTATGAGTGTGTCTGCAAGTTGTGAGCAGAATGAGAGTAGTGTGCATCCTTTCAGGGGGAGTAGCACTGGTATGTATGACTTCAGATGACTTCAGAATGTGTGTATATATGACTGCAGGGTGTGCATGAGGAGTGTTCAACTGATAAGATGTATCAGTTGAGGGGGATTAACTCTATGTGTAAAGAGTGACATTTGTAGTGGTATTCTACAGATAGTTAACAAGGGTATATGTTGAGTCTTCTGCTGTGTAAATCTCTGATATGATGACAGAGTGTTTTAGCCAAAAATTTGTCAAATGGGGAGTTCGTAAGTGCTCTTGATTGGCTGCATTTTGTGGCAAAACACTAGAGCATGTATGTATGTCATGACTGATGTTAGTGCATACATAATATGGTCTGTACAGGGTAAGTTGACTTAGCTAAAAGCAAGTTAAGCTGAATGTCATACCCAATGTTATGACTTAGGTCGTATGACATCAAATGCAGGTTTGTTTTTCTGGTAGCTAGAAACCAGGAAACATAATAGGAGCTCAAGCTGGATATCAGGATACTTTCTAGAAGCCCTAGGCGAACTAAAATATCCCTGAATTAAGTGGCAAGCATGCAGATTATTGAAAATAGGTTTGTTATGAATAAAACCTAATTTATGCACCAAGGCCCAAAAGGACTGACAACTGCTATAAATATCAGAAGAAGGAATCCTGAACAGCAGCTCTTGACAGAAGAATAGAGAGTGCTAATTGAGAGTCCTTGTGAGTGAAGAAGGCTAGTCTTCACGTGTGAATTGAGTCTTAGGATTACTTGTACTTCAAGCAATTGTTTGTTGGATGATTGCATTGGTTAGGTAGATTCTAAGTTGTGTCTCACTTAAAGCTGTGAAGCAAGAGTGTGTGTACCTTGATCAAAGCTGTGAAGTAAGATCAAGGTGTGTATGAAGTGTCTCTTCATATTGTTTCTGTAATTGTGAGTTATATATCACTGTGGTGTGATTGAGGGGGAGTGAGTGGGAATACTCAGGTCTAGAGTGTCTCTAGGTTGAAGTGTCATTGGGTAGGTTTTAAGTGAGGAGTGCAAACTATGTTGTTTGACTTTGAATTAATTTTGCTAATAGTGAAGTTCCTCTCTGGCTTGGTAGCCCCTAGATGTAGGTGTTGTTGACACTGAACTGGGTAAACAATTGTTGTGTTATTTACTGCTTTTACTTACAGTGTTATTAGTTAGTACAGTAGTCAATGTCATAGTGGATGTTATAACTTTGGTAAGAACATCCATCGTGTGCTTGCCAGAATTTTCACATATCTTGTTCGAAACACTAATAAATGAATAAACCTCTAAAAAAACTTGATGCTCTTGATTTTATGGATATGCTCTTGGACTATTCATAGACCTTGGACCTCTTGGATCATTCTTGGACCCTTGGACTTAGATTCAGGACTTTGTCCCCATGCTTGGAGTATTGTGGATCTTTTCCTTTATTTGGCTCGCCCCTTAGCTTATGCTTCAAAACGGATGGAATTCTGATTTTGTTAGCTATGAAGTGTGCTACAATTTGGTTAGATCCTTCTTATCTCTAGCTTTTATTTTTCTTAAATTTTCAAAATCTTCTCCCTCTTTCAAAACCTTCTTGGTTTCAAACTTCAAACCGCTTTCACAATAAAACCTTGACTTTTGTCAAGTGATTTTCAAACTTTGTTTTTCTTAATAAATGTCAATCAATGTTAATCATATTTTGACCAATTTCAAAAACATATAAAAGACACTTTACCTCATTTAAACTTTTTTGTGCCTTTGTGCACTTTTTATTTTAAAACTTTTCATAAAGTTTAGAAATGAGTTATTTCCATAGTTGAGATATAATTCCTATTTCCCATAGTATTTAAGATGTTGAAATTTTCCACTTAGATGTTGAGTGATATAATTGTTGATTTTAATCCAAGCAAAATCCTCCATTTTTAGGTGATGCAAATGTTGTCTTATACTTGTGGGCGACTAGTCGTAGTTTTTTCCTTAAAATGAAAACTTACCTTTACATTTAAAATCAATCAAAACCAACCAATTTTTGTTATTTGTACCACGAACTACGAGGTTTTGATCCTATCTTGCACTTTGTGGGTACGTAGGCATGAGGCAATAAGTCTCTCCAAACACAAAAATTTTCAGAGGGCTCCTATAGAGTACTATAGACGTTTTGGGTGCTAACACCTTCCCATTGCGTAACCAACCCCCTTACCTGAATCTCTGTTCTTTTTCTTGTTTTAGAACTCTTAGGTTTCGTTCGCTCTTTTTCCTTTCCTTTTTTGATAAAATAAAAGTGCGATGGCGACTCTTTCATTTTGAGTTAAGTTAATCAATAGCTTACACTCACAATTTTACCGCTACAACCCCCTTCTCATAAGTTGTGACCGTGTGAAGCATACTGAGAATCTTCCCGTAATCCTTCCTGAGGTCTTCCAAATTTCTTAAGGTAGTGCTAGCAACCTAATGATGAAATGAACTCAGATTAGGAGACTGAAACTTGTAGCTGATGGTGTGCTTTCTAACAATATCCATCTGAAAAGGAGCTTCGGCAACCAGAATCAAAGATAAGATAAAATCCCAGGAATTGAAGAAATGTGTATGTTAAAATGCTGTCATGGTATGATGAAATGAATGTAAAGACATGGGATCAAGCTTCCATAAATTCTGGATATTTGTTGCACTGAAAACGGAACAGATTGAATATAACAGGATCAAAAGTTTACCTCTACAAGAAAACAAGAAAACTATGTAGGATGAAGGTCAATGTTTCCTGCAAAAACCCATCCCCTCTCACATGTGGGTTCTAGGCTTGAACAGAGGTTCCTAACGGTCCTTAGCTTCTTAGGCTCTCAAGTCAAGAAATAATAATATGTTCATAATTGCTTGTTTAACATTATTACCCCTCAATGAAGCCTCCACTGATTTCCAAAGAAAGGTCTCCAGAGTCATAAGTTCCCTATGCAAATACTTTGTCTATTGCCTAACATGCAGGACAGAGTATCCTCAAGAAAACCTCGTCTGAATATGGGTCTCATGCCAAATATATGTATTAAACACTATGCAAGTCAGCACAAGTCGACTCTAATCTTGTGTGTATTCTCAAGCCTGGGTAGTGGGCCTGTCTCTCAGTAACAACCCATCCCCACAACACAACAGTATCCAGAATAATATGAGCGGCAAAAGTAAAATGCAATAAAATGCAAATAAATAAGCAAGTAAAGCACAAAGATAAACACCCAGAGAAAGAAAACAAACAGGAGCTAGGAATGACTCACATAGGGAACCAGACTCTCTAGCAGAGTCGCTAGTTGTCGCTACGTGAAAAAACAACCGGCAAAGATACAGAGTCATTATCGAACTTTATTTATCCCAACAGGGAAAAGAAAACATCAAGAAAAACTTATAAGGGAAATAAAATGGTCTCACAACCAAATTCGGGGTTCGGAAGTCGATTATGCAAGAGGAAGGTATTAGCACCCCTCGCATCCATAGTACTCAACGGGATCTACTCTTGTTGTTCTAATCAAAAGGTGAGTATATCTAAAGCTTACGTGCTAAGGGAATGCAGAAATGTATTATTTGGGGAAAACAAAAGGTTTTTAATATTGAGTTCGTCCGAGTTTTGCAACCCAATGCCTACGTATCCTATAGGGAATCAGAGATTCGTAGTTCTTGTTGAAAAAAGTTTGCTCTGTTGAGTGTTTTTAATGGACAATGCTAACGCTCACATTCTAGCATTTATGTTTTGCCACTCGCATGTGAGGAGACTTACGCTTTAGCTTATATTGCAGTAGAATGGAAATAACATGCCATTTCTGAAAATGTTAAAGAGAAAAACCCGAAGGAAAAATCATTTGAATTTGTTGAAGTGTTTTTTGTTTAAGATTTTGAAAAGGATTTGAGACGCGTTGTAATACCCCAAATTTTACCCTTTCTTTTTTATTTTTATTCTAAATTCTTATTAACTTAATAAATTAACCTTTTTTTTTTTTTTAAATCTTGTTTTTTTAACTAATAATAATTTAATTAATTTTTTTTTTATAACTTTACTAATGTTTTTTATTAACTTTTTTTTTTCTTTTTAGTTTATTTATTTAAATCATTTTAAGCTCTTCTTACTAACTTTTAGGATTTAGATTAAAATTTAACTTTTTTTTTCTTTTCTTTAAGAGTAAATCTTTTTATAACCTTTTTTAAATTAATTTCTAACACATTTTTTTAATCAAATTCTATTACCTTTTTAAAATTAAATCTTTTTTCTAACTCCTTTTTAAAGCTAAATCTTTTTTTCTAACTTTTTTAAAATTAAATCTTTTTTTCTAACTTTTATAAAGTTAAATCTTTTTTTCTAACTTTTTTAAAAAAATTAAATCTTTTTTTTCTCTAACTTCCTTTTAAAATTAAATCTTTTTTTTTTCTCTAACTTCTTTTTAAAATTAAATCTTTTTTTTCTGACTATTTTAAAAAATTAAATCTAACCTTTTTTTTATAAATTAAATCTATCCTTTTTTTTTAAAATTAAATCTAAATCTTTTTTGACACCATCCTTTTTCAAATTAAAATTCTAAATTCCTTTTAAAATTAAATTCTAATGCCATTTTATTTTCTTTTTTAAAATTAAGATCTAAATTCCTTTTAAAATTAAATTCTAACAGTTTTTAAAATAATTCTAACATTTTTTAAAATCAACATTCAAATATATTTTTTTATTTTAAAATTCTAACTCATTTTTTTTAAACTTAAAACTCTAATTTTTATTTAACTTGAAACTCTAACTTTCTTTGCTAACATTTTTAAATTTAAATCCCAACACTTTTTTAATCAAATCACATCCCAATGAATCCCAGATAGAGTTAAATTAAATCAATCAGATCATATCATCATCATAAGAAAATCAGATCTAAATATCAGCATCACCATCATTGAATCAAATCTGAAATCATCATAAAACTCTACTCAAATCAAATCCGAGATTGAAAAAGATTGAGATATTCAAATTAAATCTGAGATTTAAAAAGATTTAAAAATCAAGTATAAAGGGGACGAAAATCATAACAAGAAGAGAAAAACTTTTTCGTAAAATCCAAGCAAACTCCGTCAAAAATCCTCTAGCCTCAGGACAAAGCATCATCGGCCATCATCATTCCGTAAGGATCAAAAAATATAATTACAATTTTTGTGTTGCTTTTCATGTTTTTCAGGAAAAAGAGATGAAGAAGACAAATCGGCGGCCATGCAAAAGAAGAAGAAGATAACATCCGTGAGAGGCAAACAAGAAGGAGAGGAACACACGCAAACTCAGAGAGCAGAGAGAAGAAGAGTGATGACCGGCCCAACCCTTTTCTTTATTATTTATTGTTTTTCCATTTGTTATTTTATTTTGTTTATCTTTTTAAAAAAAAATCAAGAAGCCCCTTTCTTTTTTTATAACCAAAAACCTTTTTCAAATTAATTAAAACTCTTTTTAAATAAAATAATCAAATGTTTTTTCAAATAATAAAACTTTTTTTATAACTTTAAAGTAAAACGTGTTTTTAACTAACATTAAGATTTTTTAAATTAAACCAATTGTTTTTTTTTAATGATTAAATCTTTTTTTCAAAATATTATCACTAAAACTCCTTTTTTAGAATAATTAACCAAACTTTCACTTTTTTATTAATAATTTTTTTTTAAAACTCAAAACTCTTTTAACTAAAATTAATCTCTCTTTTCACAAATTTAAATCCTTGGTTAAAAAGACCATAAAAGTCCTCCAAAATTCATACGGCTTGTTTCTCGTTCAATTTTGATTTCGTTTTCGTCTAACCCCACATACTGACATTTTTGTTTGTTTTGTTTCTTGCAGCTATTATGTTCAATTTGAAACTTATTTTCGGTTTTATATTTAGCTATTATAATTGTAACTGCTTATGGGATGTAATTGTGCGAGACAATTGTCGCATTTATCTTTCCACACTTTATGTTCTGCCATTGTATGTTTATCGCGTCTTTACCAATAATCTCACTCCTCCGAAGGAATTAGGTCTAGCCGTTTGACCGTCGTGTCAATAGTCCTCAACTTCAAACCCTTTCACCTTACAAACCCTAATTTTCCATAAATGTCTCGCCGCAGACAAAGTTACCATTTTACCCCTAGCATTAGGTCAAAGAGCCGCCGCGCTCATTTTAGGGTTTCCCACCGTGAAATCCCTAATTTAACCCTAATTACAACTTAACAATTCATAACGTAGAGATCGGAGTTTAAGACTCCATGTAAGCGTGTCCTTAAGATGCGTTTATTCCCCTTGAGACCTTGACCACAGTCAAGAAGTCTCTAACCTCCCTTTTGAGGGGAACTACGATTACTCTGATTCCACTCCCGTAAGGATACGTAGGCACAAGATGCGATGTCTTGCCGAGTAAACTTAGAATTAACCCCTTAGGTTTATTTTCTCACTTTTAATCCCTTTGTACACATACCTTAAGCAAATAAATAAAGCAAAATAGTAAACATCTGAACAAAAGGTTCCTGTAGAGTCCTACAGAAGTTTAGGGTGCTAATACCTTCCCTAAATTTAACCAACCCCCGAACCCTAGATCTTTCCCCGCATTGTGTTTACGATGCAAAAATAGGTTTTCCCTCTTTTGACCTTTTCCTTCGGATAAATCAAAGAGCGGTTGTGAATTGAATTGCGATTCAAACTCATTAATAGTTTGATATCCTATTTCCACCGCAACAGAAAATGGCGACTTCACTGGGGATGTCTTAACTTTTGAGGGTTATCCCTAATTTGTTCATATTTATTACCATTTGCTTTGCTATTCATTTGCATGTATATATTGTACTTTGACTGGGGGACTGTTCCTTGTGTTGTGAGATAAGTCCTACGCCCGGACTAGTGACATTATTATAGGATGGGGATATATTCGATGAGGCTTATAGGGAGTTGAATCCCGACCAAGCTGATTCGAGAATCACCGCTCAGTTGAGACCTTTTCGAAAATGGTTCGGTTGAACGAGTAATCGTAAAAACTTTTTCCATGGTCGATTGGAGTCTGTGATATTGGGGACCGTAGTACCTTAACACCACCTTGGCCTTATTTAGGACGTAGTGCGGGAGCTATGTGGGAGTAATCCTACAACGGTTGCTACGCGATACTACACTCAAAAGAGGTTCTCTTGAGAATATTATTAACCCCCGAGTCAATCGGAAGGTTGATAATATCCGAAAGATGGGCTGATGACTTTGGGCACTTTTTAGAACCTTGTTCTGCAGGTACAACTAACCTATAATACACTCCTTTCTGGATGGGTAGACCTTGACTCCGCTCACATACCTTTAACCTAGGACTTTGTGTGTTTTCATGCATTGCATTCATAAAACATCGCATTAAGATTTCATGGAATTCAAACTCTATTTATGAATATTGCAGGATACCATGGATCACTCTAGGAAGCATACTTTGAAATTTACTTTTAAGGGTTTTAATTTGGAAGTCCTAGAGAAGCTAAGAGATTTGGTTCAAGATCAAGAAGAGTTCCAAAACAGATATGGAAGGCTATTGTCTTTGTTGAAGGTTCAAGTAAACGAAGGACTTCTTGCGACTTTGCTACAGTTTTATGATCCAGATTATCACTGCTTCATCTTTCCAGATTATCAGCTTTTACCTACCTTAGAAGAGTACTCTCAGTTGATGGGATTGCCGATCTTGGATAAGTCTCCATTCCCTTTCTTGGAGGAAGACCCTAAAGAACGAGATATTGCTAAAGCCATTTGTCTAAGGATATCCGATGTCAAAAACAATATGATCACCAAAGGGGGGACCTCCGGTTTTCCCAGGGACTTCCTAATTAAGAAAGCCCAATTTTATGCCGATCATAAAGACATGTTTGCCTTTGAGGCAATATTTGCTCTGCTTATTTATGGGTTGCTGCTTTTTCCTAGTTTTGAGGGGTTTGTGGACCTTAATGCAATCAAGACCTTCATGAGAAGAAATCCAGTTCCAACACTATTGGGTAATACTTATCATTCAGTACATCTCCGAAACTTTCATGGTGGAGGAATGATTACATGTTGTGTGCCATTACTATACAAGTGGTTTATTTCTCACTTACCCAAGTCCGGTCCGTTCTGGAGACCTAATCAAGAACGTTGGTCGCAAAAAGTTATGGCTTTAACTCACTCTGATATTGATTGGTATAATCGCATGTACGATGGTGTCGCTACTGCGAAAATCGGCGCCGGCTGACAGAAGAGTCGCCACCGTGCGTTATTTATCCCTCAGAGCGGGAAAGGAAACGCTCGAAGTAAACCTCGCAAAAAACGGGGAAAGGTATGGTCATCGCAACCATAGCCTGGGTTCGGGAGTCGGTTACGCAAGGGGAAGGTATTAGCACCCCTCACGTCCGTCGTACTCGACGGGATCCACGCTTGCTTGGGTTGTCTACTGGATGCAAAACAATCTATCTACGGCTGCTAAATCTAAACAGAAAGGGAATTGACTCGATAGAGCATCGCACTCTATGCCTACGTATTCTCGAGAGAGAAAGTCAGAGTCAACGTAGTTCGGGACTACAGGGAAAATTGGCTCGCCAAGACCTCGCGTCTTGTGCCTACGTACTTCCACTGGATGGAAGATCAGAGCTTTACGTAGTTCAGACTAACTACGGCTAAACAACATTCTCACACAGCAGTGAGAAAAACAACTGGCTTCACAGGGTCGGGAACCTATGGTCAAAGCTACGGCTTGGTCTCAAATGCACTTGGGCAAGAGAGAAAAAGGGTATCAATTAGTCGTCAGCGGGAAAGTCTCGATCGCACAGCCGCGAGAGAACAAAAGTCAGTCGTTAGTGTGCTCGCTAGGATATCGCATCCTATGCCTACATATCTTCGTCTGGTACGAAGAATCAGAGCAGCTGTAGTTCGGCTACTTCGGGACCACAGCTCAAATCTCGTCTTATTAATCTCTGAAAAATGATTACAATGGGTGGAATACTGAAATAAATCTCCTAGGAAATGCTATCCTATTCTATCCTGAAAAATCGAATGAAAATAGCCCCCTAACAAGTGGGCTTCTAATTCTATCCCTAAAAGGAAATGCTTCTATGAAAAACCTAAAAGAAAATGCTTTAAAAAATATTAAACCTACCTTAATATTTTTTTCTCTTTTTTCTCCTTTTCTCTTTAACATATTTTTCCCTTTTCTCCAAATTCTTTTTCAATCTTTTTTCATAATATTTTCTCCTTATTTTTCCATATTTTCTCCATTTTCTCAAATATTTCTTCCTCTTTATTTTTAACAATATTTCTTTTCTCATATTCTTTTTCTATTTTTTTCTTTTATTGTTTTTTTCTATTTTTTTCTTTTATTGTTTTTTCTATTTTTTTAAATGTATTTCTTTATACTTTTCTTTTTCACAATTTCTAAAAAAAAGAAATAAAAATGGAAAACACAAAGAAAGGGGGCTGGGGGTGTAACTGGATTACAGGGGTTACACAAAAATAAAATAAAAAAAACTGAAGGGCCCAGCCCAAAGGAAATCCAGAAAAACATTGGGGGGGTGCGTGAGCAATCTGGGGGCGCTGGCAAAACTTGGGGACTTTGTTGGGCCCAGCCCACTCTCCCCAAAAAACGTGAGGGGTGTGGCTCCAAAAAAGGATGATTGGGCCTGGGGCCCACGACCCATCCTCTCCTTCTCCTTTCTCCCTTCCAAGTTTCAGAACCCTAGATCTGTCTCCCTTCTCCCTCCGCGCCGCCGTCAACTTCCCACTGTTCACTCTCAGCCTCTCCCTCTCCTCCGTCCAAACATCGTTCCTTAGCCTCATTCTCAATCTTTCTCCCAAACTCCTTCTCTCTATCAATCTTTTCTTTCGTTCAAACACGAACTGGAAGATCTGGAGTAGATTGCATGTGGATGATATCTTGAAGATGGCTAACAGATCTTTGAAGATCTGTTGATGAGTGCTCTGATGAAGGCTTTTGTGGATTCTGAGAGTTTGTGTTGAACACGGTTGAATCTGGAAACGATGGAGAATCATCTGCTCTCGAAGTTTCTTCTGGAGATTCGTTGAAGGAAGATTTCTGGAAAAATCTTGATACTGATGTTTGATAATCAGTTGAAGCAATTGATGAGAAGGTTCTTGCTGATGATTCGCATGGATCTGAGAACAAATATTGTTGATGAATTCTGGAAAGACGAAGATGAACACTGACGAAGGTTTCTGGGGAAGGTCACGAAGATGAATCAAATCGTTGATGATGATGATGAATATGATGATGGAGGATGAACATTGGTTGAAGATTCAAGCCGTTCTGGGGAGATTAGCGGCGGCCGGAAGCAGATCGGAGGTTGGACGAAGGTGCCTGGAGAAGATGATGAAGGGAGGAAGAAGATGCAGGTGAACAGAATCTGGGGATCTGTGTTCGCCGGTGGGGGGTTGGTGGTGGCCGCCGGCCATGCAGGCCGGCCGGCGGTGGCTTTCAGGTGAGGCGACGGGAGAAGGACGCGTGGGGGAGGAAGTGGTGTGGAGGCGTGCATGCCCTCCACGTGGGGGATAGCGTGGCTGAGAGAGAGGGTTAGTCTGGGGTACGTGGCAGATGGATGATGATGAAGCGTGGGGTCCCCTTCCCTGGA